>KK500241.1:53244-110181 GCA_000688715.1 Glossina pallidipes | reverse complement strand
TTTATTCCTCCAAAACAAATGTAAACTTTATTCCTCCAAAACAAATGTAAACTTTATTCCTCCAAAACAAATGTAAATTAAAAATATAAAATTGTTTATTGCAAGCTACTTATTTGTGTTCTACAAACGGATTTAGGCTACGCAACTCGTCGTTTATGTGTTAACTCGACGTTTTAATAATAAAAGCAATGAATTCTATGATTTTTAAGTTTCGCTTTTTCCTGTAAGCTATAGTTGCTTAGCTTGACCATTGCTAAATTCTGCAAAGCTTCTCTTGTTTTTATAGGTCTTTTGTTCCTTTAGAGCCCGTGTTCTAGCAGAACTTGAAAAGTTTGTTGTAAGACTTAAAAATTGTATAAGTTGTTTAGGCTTAGACTGTTCAAACCAACGAACTATATAAATTTAGATTCGCGACAAAACCAAACAATGAAAAAAGTTGCTATGCAAACAATGAAAAGTTGCTATACAAGTTGAATGTAGTAAAGCCAAAAAAAGAATTATCTAAATAAAGTATAAAAACAAAAAGCTGCGCTAATTAAAATCAAAGTTAATTAAAAAAAAAACGGAAGCGAAAATCTATTCACACATTATATACAGACTTAATTATCAGAGTCCAGCGCAAATTTTGTAGCATAAGAAGTCCATTTAATTTCTAAAAGCACGAATTGGAATTTTTTTATTTATTTTTGACTAAATGTCGATATTTACGATTATCTGTTTCAATTGGAATTCGAACAACCAATTGTTAAAAACCATTTGGAAGGGCAAGCGGAAGTTAATGCCAATATGCGCGCCGTATTAATAAATTGGATCAATGAGATCCATTTACAATTTCGTTTAATTCCTGAAACATTCCAAATTAGTTGGTGTAACTGGCTTGTTTATAGCAACTAAATATGAGGAATTATTTCCTCCACCAATAACAGATTTCGTTTACATTACCGACTCTCAGATACGAAAAATGGAATTGAAAATAATTAAAACCTTAGACTGCAATCTCTCGCGTCCTTTGCCCATACATTTCTTAAGACGCTTCTCAAAAGCCGCCGAAGCGGAGGACATTGAATATGCCACGTCTAAGTACTTCATTGAATTGGCGATTATTGAATCCAATATGGCGTATTATAAACCATCTGAAGTGAGTTTTATTGACTTTTGCTGTTTTTGTTTTCCTTTAATTTTTTTTTTTATTTTTATAAAAACTTTACCAATATTTGTTTTTGCAGATCGCTGCCTCATCTTTGTTTCTATCCCTGAATCTCTTAAGAGGCTACGCTAAGCTGGCTATGGGACTCGATGATAGTTGCTGGACACCTACTCTGCAATGGTATTCACGTTATAGCGTTGAACATATAAAGCAGCCAGGAAGATCGCTTCCATTGCTCCTGTCTCTTATACACATCTAGATGTGTATAAGAGACAGCTATGGCGCTTTAATCCATTCGATTATTAAAAATGGGAGTTAAAAGTACGACTAACAATTCATGTAATTTGTAATAATTAGGATAATTATCGCCAACATCAGATCAGAATTTATGGGTTAAAATCGATTCCATTTTAGCTTAAAAAAAAGAAAAAAGCAATTTATTCTCTTAACTTTTAACGGATAATTAGTATAATTTGTGTAACTTTTCTTTTAATAGCTTTCTTAAGCTTTTCTCTCATTGAAAAGGTTTTTCTTTCTACAAATTTTTCATAAAAACATTGAATTCATGAATGTTTATTTCCCGCGATCACAGATACTACCATTTATTCACTTTATATATATTATTATTTAGAAATAAAATAAGCAAAGCAAAATAAATATGTATTAACTTTAAGTTTTTAACTTACCCGCAGCTACAATATTTGATTCATTATTTTCATTACAATGTCGAATATTTTATCATACACCAGTAAATAATATATAGTGCACGATATAAGTACTAATAAAACATTGAAAACGTTTGGAGTTGTTACCTTTTCAACTTTGCTTCTGTTATTCAAGAAAACTTAGGTTATTTGAACATTTTCAGCTTTTTAGCTTTTTTGTCCTGCTTTGAATACAAATGACTGAGCCATTTAAATTGGTTGTAATTCGTGGGAGTAGTGCTTTTCCTTTATTTATGTACAAATCAAACGTCATAGATAATACTAAATTAAGTAAATTGAACGATAGTCGTGAACAGACGCGCCGATGCACTTAACTGGTTCTGGAAATTGGTGATAACAAATTGTATGCTAGACTTTAGATAGACGGCAGACACATAAAAGCACACATGAGTTATATCAATTTTAATAGGGGCGAAGCGTGTTTTCATACATTAAAAGCCTGTAAGCATCCTGTGAAGAATATAATAATCAAGTGGACATAGCCAAAAAAACGAGTAAGCCATCAATAAGTAGATTTAACTTCATAGCGCTAATGTGTTACATCGGCTTAATGGGCATCTTTTCCTGTTCAGAACATGCAGAAATACGGCAAAAAATGTCTGATCTGGGATATGGATTTGCCTTTTCCGCAGGTGCCGGTCGTAAGGCTTTAAAAGTGATTACCGGTGAAGATGATGTTTACGTTTTGTGTAAAGATTCCACTTATAAATGGGACACTTGTGCTCCTTAAGCAATTTTACGTCCCTTAAACGGTGGTATGTTTGACTTTAGCTCTAGCATAGAGAAAGCTCTAGCATAGAACCTATACCTTTGACATATATACTGGATGATAATTCAGACGATAATTGGAGGTGCAACAGTAAAGGAATCATAGGAGTGAGAAATCTAGGTTTAATGCATGACATTCTAAAGAAATTGGAAAATGCGTAAAAGGAAACGGAAAGTTGAAATAATAGTTGATAGAAAGAGAGGTCGTATTTACTTCAGAGAGTAACTTTACCTATCTTCCAAAAAATATGTTTCGGATATTTTTCGCCCACATAAAGATGGGAAGGATATGAAGTATTGATCTCATACTTGATTTTTTAGAAAATTATTTTTATTTGGAAGTATATATAGAAAGTATATGTTCCTTAAACTATACGTTTGCATATTTTCGACCAATTTCTACACCTGTCTCTTTACTCTTCGGCTTCCTTGGAGGCGTCTACCGATCGAACCACATAACACTTAAAAACTGTATTCAAGCAGTGTCGAAATTTACATTTCCCTTACCTAAATAATCGTGTTGTGGTAGCAAAACTAGTATACTACCTAGATGAACTTAAAGGGTATAGTTAAGAGAGTTAACTAATCACTAGTCGCTAATAATTGAGGTCATTTTAATAAATTACAGCGAAAGATACAACGAAAAAAAAACGGAAAGATTTGTTAATGCAATTATTCTATTTATGAAAATACAAATCTAAAAGCGCAGGAAAACGATGGCTTGCACAGTTTTCAAAAAATAAATGGAACCATAGCAGCTCTCCTAAAACAATCTTTTTCCCCTTTTTTTTTGGCCGATCTCTTTTATCCTATAGCGAAAACCCGCGAGTTTGCCCCCTAACATAACAAAGCGAAAATTTCTTGAAAATGGAACTAAACATCTCTTGAGCGTCGGTCCACATTTAAAAAAAGAAGGTTTCGATTTGCATATTTTGGGCGACCTCCCAATCATATTTTTAGAAAATATTCCCTTTAGTTTTTTTTGACCCGATGAGTCGATATCAATTAGTTAAAGCTAAGTGGGCCACTGTCATTAGGTTTGAGTTCAGAAAATTGTCCTTTTATTTTTTCAAGGCCGATGCTTATGAAAATTGTGACGATTTGAATTGCTTTTTTTTTACGCTAAGTTTTCCTTACTATTTTAAGGCAATCAATGAAAACTAAACATGTAGTCGATTTGGAATTTTTCTTAAAAAGTCGCTCAAAGATCCGCCATCAAGTTAACGAATTTTAATATATCGAAACATTGGTCCGGGTTTGTGCTAAGGTCGAACACGTGATTTCGAGAAAACCCCTCCACCCCCGAAAAAAATTCCGAAATTAAATTTGCAAGAAAAATTTATTTACCACAGGCAGCGATATTGACTGACTGCCTTTACAATTTTTTCTATCACAAACTGATTTTCGTACACCGGCCAAGTTGTTCTGTGCACATGTCTCTTATGCGGCCCTATGGCAGTGTTTCGAAAATCGACTTTTAAATCGACCTTTAAAAATGTCGTCCTGTTCCTAATTACACTTTCGTATCATTTTTAGATTCTCGGATGTATATGTGTAGAGTATTCAAGCCCTTAAAAATTACAAGAAAAACATGGGAAGATGTCAAAAGATGATAGTACCGCTTAAGTGTAAAGAAATAGATAATTTTGATCGCTTTAATCCAATTAATATGATCTTTAAAATTTTTTAAAAGTTAATAAATAGTTCATCAATAGTTATGTGAAAAATATAATTTTTGTATTTTAAAAAAGTGCGCTTTTGTATAAGTAAAGTGTTCTCTAGATGTTTTTACACAAATAAAACAAAAAAAAATATATTTATTGCCTACAGATCAAAAGATCTATTTTGGAGGTTAATTTAAAACAATTAATTGACACAAAACTTTTTTTTTCGTACATTTAAATACAGATCAAAATAAGACCAACTACGGAACATTATAAAGCATCTACGAGTCCTTTCTTTTGTAAAGTGAAGGAGAGGGGTAAACCGCTTAAAAAGGATATTTTTACTATTTTTCCTTTCTTTTTTCTTTACTTATTTTTGTAAATTAGATTTATTTTTAAGGCACTACAATACTTAGCGGCATTCATTCGTGACTATTAATTGGTTTTTTTATTCATTTTTGTTGATAACGTCGGCATTACATTACCCTCGAATTATTTGCTATCACTTCAGAGTATGTTAATTTTCCCATTTTATTTTAACATTATATATCTATATTTTTGAAAATAATCCAGCAGCAGTTGGAACAAATAAATAATAAAGTCCACGTTCTGCGTACATACAAAATTCTAAATAAAAAGAAATCCACTTACCAATTAATGCACTATTTTGTTTTTAAATATTTTTTTTTTTTTTAATTTTTACTAACAATTTCTTGCACTTTTTTAAATATATACATTTTGTAAATATTATTTTTTTAAAATAATTTTATCTAAAAATTTTTTCTTTTTAATTTTTGGATATTTGTTGGAGCGAATTGGTTTTAATTTCACAAAAAGACGTTAGCTGATTTTTCCCAATAATAAATTCAATTTACGGATATTAACCACACTAAACAGATCTACAGATATTAACCACAAAGCTTCCATTTAAAACATACCTTCCAGTTATTGCACACCTTCAATTTACCACACAGCTTCCATTTACCGCTCTAGCTTCCATTACCAATATTGACCAGCTTCTAACAACCATCAATAAAATGTTCGGGGCAACAAATCTAATTGAATTGAAAAGAATTTTTGGTAAGTTTTATTGAAAAGTCGTTTATACCAATACTTCGCCATTTCGATAACCGCATTGGCTACGACTTAAATAAACATGATCTCTTCTTTGCGAAAGAAAAGACAGCGGATATGTTAGGTGAAATGAAATTCAAGATGTAAAAAAAAACTCAGGGAACATCTGAACATCGTTCCTCTCACCCTTTGATGAATAAATTGCTTTCTCTATTAATGAGTCTGGATAGATGCACGTATCAGGAGTGGATATAAGTTATTTCCTCAGGAAGCCGCAAAAGAACAAACAAACATTTTTTGTCAAAATTGATACGCGAGCCGTGTTTTCACACAACGACACAAAAACGATGGACGAAATCATAAATCGAATTCCAAAATTAACAAGAACAGCTGAGAATTATCATCTTCGCGTTTAATATAATGTATTTAGTTGAATTTTCGTTGGCAACAGGACAAATTGCTCTAAGTGTAAATAACAAATTGAAAGTGTGCGTAAAATTTTTTTTCCAATTAGTAACAATTGCCGCGCTAACGATACGCTTTACGAGTCTGGACCATCGATCTGGACCATTTCGCATTTGAAAAATGTGCGCATACGGTGATACATCTTTGGCACTATGGTAACGGGCTTGTAGCTCCTCGGTTATATAAACTATCATATCAACAGGTTCCAGATCATTGCAATTCATATTATTTTTATTTAGAATCTTTCCAAAATACTTCCAACATTTCATAAATGTACTTGAAGATTTGCAGCAGCAGTAAAATAATACCAAAAAATGCGAACTTGCATCTGCATTGAAGTGCTAGAGACTTTAGTCTTAGAATTTATTGGCTAAATTTATAATAATAATAATAATAATAATAAAGTTTATAAATATTTTTAAATTATTTCTTTATGATAACAAACACTTTTTTTAAAATGTTCCCCTTTTTGTCGTAATAAGAAAAATCAGTAAATTACTTTAGCTGTAGGAGTTTCGCTTGACGGTTCAAAGTTGATCTTCCTTCCGACTTATCATCAAGTGCTTTTCAGTCTAAGATCAAGTCTGCTAGAACCAATTTCTCTGATATTGAGTCCTTCTCACCTAAACCTTGGTGGAAGTCTTCCCTGTCGACACCCTTTCGCAAATACCAAGCTGCAAGAAAAAATATGAGTAAATATGCCAATCCAGCCAACTTTATTGAATATAGGAAAACACTGAAGGAATGGAGATCTGCAGTTAGAAAGGCGCAAAGGCACATAGGGTTATCACCGTTAAAGAGTTATGTGGCAATGCCAACTCGCGTTTTTTCTGGAATTACTGTGTCATCGACATTTTAGTCAAACATTAAATGGTTGTACTGTGTAGAATGACCACGATAATAAAAGATACTTAGATATGCTCAAGAGCTATACTTTAAGTGTCAATCAAATTATAATACCTTCAATTCCTTTTAGTAGTCTCAACAATACACCCTTCTCATTGTGTGAGCTAATGTATGTTTTACATTCCAAAAAGAGAGCTACCGCTGCACGCTGTGATGGAGTTACGTATAATATGATCAGAGCATTGTCTGGGGGAAGCTTAACTGTCCTTTTGCATGCAATTAATAACTGCTGGTCTATTAACTTTGTGCGATCTACGATGTATCGGAGTGGTTCCCATTCCTACCGCAGGTAAAGACTTCAATGATTTAAGCAACTTGAGACCCATTACGATAATATCTGTATCCATAAGGATTATCAACATCATGGTCATGGGAGACTAATGGATTTGTTGAAAGCTGGGAACATTATCCCAGCTCGTTCTTATGAGTATCAAAAACGCAAATCTACGAATAAAATGGTGGATAGTTGCAATGCTTTCCTGCTTTTTGTTGGTAAAATGGTTGCAATTCTTTCCCTTGACATCAGCAAAGCCTATGATTGTGTCAACTTGTTTAAGCTTGGTAGGATTCTCTTAAACTTTTCAATTCCTCTTCATATACGGAGATTTATTAGTATGATATTAAAGAATTAAACAAGTTAACACACATGTTCACAGTTTTGTGGTAACAATAAAAATAAAATGTAAGTCTTTTTTAAATATAAAAATCGAATTATCAGCTTGCTGTAAGATGCTTCTTCTTATTCAACTTGGTGTGAGATGCTTGTTCTTGAGGTTTATATCGTTAGATCTTTCTCATCCTCTCCCAAAACTCTTCTACCTTTATTAGCTTGTTTTTTTTTCCAATATATTACTTTCTATACTCATTTAAAAAATGTTATAAGTTTCTATCTATGGTCGATGAGATTTCCATTGTGAGCATTGTGCCGGGTTTTTAAGGGTTAGTGAGGTCTGTTTTCTAACAATGGCTCATTCTTGTCACCCTTGAAAATGCGAAGTAAGTTGGAGGGCGTGGTTACGAGCATGCCACTCATTCACTAATTGGACTTTAGTTTCTACAAAAGCACGAAAGCCAAAAGATGAAACGTCTATTGCTGCCTTATTAGAAATTAAATTATTAACCACTGAAAATGTTTAAACATTTTTAAGTATTTTCAGCTTTAAAGCGCAAAGCGAAAAATGCATACCTAACTGCCATTGCTTGCAGCGCCCATACATCCCTGTCCCCATAGGAATTACGCGAGGCAGTATTAAAGCTGTTCTACTGCTAAGCCTAGACAATACTTCGGGATATGTAGTAAAATAATGTAATAAATTGTTCATCTAATCATTTATCAAAATTATATTTTACTTAACAAAAGAATGCCGAAACAATAAAATATTAATGAGAAAGTGACTAATTATTTCCAGTCCTGTCTCAACTTTATCGCTATGTTTATTAGCGCAAAGCTACCAGCATGTTTCTGAGTGCGTAGTATTGTTGAACGCTTTCCATTTAGTTTCGTTTAAATCGAGAATTGAGAATTCATTTTTAAAACCTTTACAGTGCTGACGTTGAAATAACATTGAGATTATTAAGTGAAATCGATAAGTTGGTACAATTGATAGAAACTCCAATATCTGCTTGTAAGTTTTTCAACTCGTTTGTTGTTCTTACATTAAATTTTTTGATTTGCAAAGCAAAGAACTTATATTGGTTTAGCAGCGATTCAATCATCGGCTTGAAAATCTTCTTAATTTTTATACATTGCGACTGGCACGCTTTACTTCTGTACATTGCAACTGGCACGATTTGCTTCTCCACACTGCAACCGGCACGCTTTATTTTTATACATTGCAACTGGCACGCTTTGCTTCTGTACATAGCGAATGGTACGCTTTATCTCTGGTGGTAGCTGTGTATCAATTATAATTTTTTGGCTATCGAGAAAATTTGCACGGGAAAAACGAAATAGCTAAAGATGAAAATGAGAGCCTTTTGAAAGCTGTTGTTATTATTATATTATTATTCGAAGATAAATTTTTCTCTTACCACGTAATATCGTGCCCTTACCATCAGCTCAGATTTAACACCATTAGCGTTTGAAAACGTATCACTAGGATACAAATCTTCCGATTGAGGAACGTCAAAAGACAGCATCCGACCATCTTTCACTATTATTTTCAATTGCTCCAACAAAGGTACATACTTTAAGCTTGCTGAACACACGAGCTGCTAATACTGCATCTATACTATGATTTCGCACTTCATTCGGTAATAATTTCGTCAGATAAGCTTTTAGGTTTAATGCGAAAGCTAAACTACTTTGGCGATTGATAGTAAATAGTTTTTGACGTTCCAATTCATGTGGAAGAAGAGCTGCGTGGATGCAAATACGTTTCACACCATGGTTCTTCGTTACTTTTTTTCATTAAATTATGAAAAAACCCTGTCGTTCTTTGGCCTTTTCGCACTAGTTCTTGCAAACTTGACTGTTACTTGCTGCAATTCTTCTTCTTCTTCGCTTTGCTGTGCAAAGGCGGCGCTGCGGCTTCTATGGATTATGACAGTGGATGGAATACTTCTATGGATTACGATAGTAGCAGTCTCATAGAATTTACAAATAATCAATGTACGATCGAAGCAATGATTAATATGTTAACCTCTCAGCATTTAGTTATGCAAAATGAAACCTTGATAGCTTTATGTATACTTCGCGTACACATTCCTGGGTAAATCGTCTTCCTTCGTCCTTTGTCCTCCTCCTCCCCCTCATCCCCCACAACAGATGGTGGCACAGCTACTAAGCAGCAGGACGCTTTCATTAAACTTAAAGTGGGCAAGAAATTGGCAGAGCTAATAAATAAATTTTCGTTCACTATGACAAAAGAAATTGATGAAAATTTACAAAATGTTACGAATCTTTTGCGTAACCCAGATAAATTGGTCGCTCACTTGGACCACTTTTTTACGACATCTTTATTAATAAGTATATAAATATAGTGAGGCATTTATATATATCTGCATTTTCTTCGCTATCCGCCTATTAGCACTTGAGTACCATTTACATATTATGATCTTTAAGTTCGTTTGTAGCAAACGAAAATCCATATAATACAAAACATTCGTTTATCTTTATTTTTTAAGCGATTCTCTTCCGATTATTATTTATTATCTGACTTCAATGAAGAAAAAGAAAAGAGAAAAAAAAAGAAAGAAAACTTAATTTTACAACGTTTTTTAAAGAAGATTTTATTTATGTTTTTTAAACTTATCGCATAATTTAAAAATAAATAAGCACAATGTTTTAAAAATATATATAAATAAATAATATAATTTTATGTTTTGTAGAAGACAGACTAAAGATTTGAAAATTTCTTTAAATCATTTTTCCGCAGGATTTTTACGCCTAAGATGAAATTTTTAACGAAACTTAAATGCATGAAATTTCTTCTTTTTTTTTTCATAATAAATTTTAAATTAAAATATTTATAATAGTGTACTGGATATATGTGCATATTAAATAATCACGATTTCCATAAGCTATAAAAGTTATCATACAATAAAATCTTAATTATGACATTTAAAAAATTTAAGAAACAACAAATCGCTAAGTATTGAAAGTATTTGAAAAGTAATAAAATTTCAAAACGTTATCGCACAATTAGAAAAACTGGAGCCTTGTTTCAGTCAATCCCTTTTGTATTAAGGATTCCTACATTCTCCATTTTCAAAGGTTTTCTTTTTTTTTCTTCAAATAGTGCAAAACAGCAGTAAATAAAAGAATTCAATGAACAGCAGGCGTCGTCTCCCTAAGACGATACTTGCAAAGCACGGTTTCCATTCAGCACGACAAATGGTTGCGAACATTATAATACGGATTTTTTTCAATTGGTTCTTGCTTCCGTTCTTAAGTTCTCATTAACAAGAGAGTTGAGGAAATAATAAATAGATTCGCTGTAATTTTTGTAATCGTCATCATTATTTCTTGACTGTTTAACTTACTTTCTTATCTCCATATACACCACTTGTGATAGAGGGTACATTGAAGTTGTGCGGACATATGTAACACCCGCCTTTTATTATATCGATCGATTCTGAGTCACTTTCTCTGAATCAATGTAAAATTGTCCGCCCGTCTGTCTGATGTCTGTCAATGCGTTTTTGCATTCAATTACATTGTAAGATATTTTTTTATGAAATTTGGTAGGCTAAGGCGATTTGACCCGATCGATCTACTTTTTTGACCACTCCTTATATAACGTCTTATTTTGAAATGTCTTTAAAAAAATATTTCAATTTTTAAAATTTTTCGACGAACCGCGCTGTATAATAGCAGTTCGACATTCTAAATTGATTTGAAAAATTTTGTTCGGTTGAGGCAGTTTTTTACACCCGCTCTCGCATAACAGTTCTTACGAAAACAAAATCTTTACATGGCAAAATCGTCCGATCTTCAGTATTGCATGGAGAAAATTACCGCACGGAATTTGGAACACGTAGGTCTATTTTTTCGACACCCCACATATATGGACTCTCAGGAAATTCAGATCCTTATATGCTAAAAAGGTATAATTGTGAATGCTTTATGATGAAAATTTGTTCATAATAATAATTTGACATAAAAATTAACTGGACCAAATTTGAACTACATAAGTCTATTTCCTGGATTTCACTTCATATAAGATTTCTCATGAAGTATAGTGCGATTTTAGTATTCTATAATCGAAACTGAGAAATAATAAAATCTTTTTGGAAGTAAATTAGATTTGCCAAATTTGGATCACATCATATGATGTTTTGGGTATTCCCTAATACGCGCGCGTACTTAAATGAAAAGTATGCCTTGCGCGAATAATTCTTAGCGAAGCTTACTCGACTATATTGTTCGTACTTGTTTTCTTTTGATTTACGTTATACTCCACACCACTTGGTTTACAAAGGTACATTAAGTTTGTCCGGTTGTAAGTAACACCCAGAAAGACGTGCGATAGGCCGACCTTTAACAATACCGATCGATTGAAATTTACTTTCTTAATAGGTTTAAGCTTATCTGTCTTGTTTTCTTGTGTTCCGCTCGCAAAAAGTAATTTTTGAGATACTTTGATAAAACTTTGCACATTGACCCCAGAATGAACACTATTGAAAATGGTTCAGATCGAACCACTTTTTCGACCACTTTCCATATAACTACTCATTTCTGTATGTTGGTGTAGCTGGGAGTTAAAAAAGCTCTAAAATATATTAAACATTTTTGTTAATAATCAAGTTTGTTAAAAAAGGAACGATAGGAAATTCACACTGTTACGAAGTATCAGTTCTTGCATGAAACTACCGCATCGCAGATATCGCGAACCATTAACGGTGTGTTTGACTATAATCTTGCTACGCTGACAGTATGAAGTTAGTTGGCCAAATTTTGTGCAGGTGACTTCGCCTAACAAATTGGCAATGCGGTCGTCCAGTGTCAAAGTTCGGTAATGCCGAATTGAAGGTCACCATCGAGTTTGGACGCAAAGTGCTTACGAATTATCATTAGAGTAACCAACTGACAATATGAACTTATTTAACTCAAATTATACGATGTACGGCAGCACATCTACTATTGTTTTAAAAATTTTATTGAAAATTAGCATACGTCAGATAAAATGAAAATTTTTTTAAAACGGCTAGAAGCCGTCATGTGGTTTTTCCTTTTACATGGGTTACTAATAAGAATTCCCTTTTGTTGAGAATAGAGAGAGCACAGAAATCACAGAGTTGTTTTCAATAAATGCAAATTCTCTACCATGAAAAATATCCCAGCTGTACATAACCCCAACATGCAAATTTTTTCATACATGTTTATATTGTTACGAATTTCCGCTCCTATATACGGTTCGTATCACTAGACCGTGCATATTGAAAAGAAAATGCGCTTCAAAGTTTTATTGTGTTCCTAAATGTAGGATTATTTACAATTTATTCTTTAATGTGTTTTTAACGATACTTTCTGCTGCTTAACACGACTATTATTCTTCTTTAAATGAATGTTCTCGTACGACTCGATGTTCTCTTCCGACTAAAAAATGCCTTCCGCAAATAGTCCACTTATATACATTTTTACCAGCATGTTACGATCATCTAACTTCATGGCTTCATTTTTAATCCATTAACCTGCTTTCTGCTAATTGTTTTCCTTGGCCTGCAGCTGTATGGCGCGCCGCGCATTTGCACCTGGATTTTTCCCTGACTGCTTTCCTGTTAATCTCTCTCGTCGACCGGCAGCTGCATGAGGCGCCGCGAATATGCACTAGGGAGTTTATTACTTACGAAAATCAATTAGCTAGAATTAACTGGATTTGGGATTTTCGTAACAATATACATAAATATCCCAGACAATGCAATTTTAGACGTGTTTATATACTTGTATAGATAAACGTGAATCCTGCCCACCCGCACAACTTTCAAGTATGTAAAGAAAAGCACAAGAAATTTTCTGATTGTCTTGGTGTTTATTCCCAAAAGTTTTGTAAGACAATTCACAAATTGATCAAGAAGAGACATCTTGCACCAAGAACAACAAGAAAAGGCATCTTACAACAAGAAAAACAAGAAGAGGCCTCTTACACCAAGAAAAACAAGAAGTGGCATCTTACACCAAGAAATATGCAATAAGTTTGCTAAGATGAATTAAACCAAACAGTTGGTATATAGAAGGCTTGATTTGTTTTCCTTTAATCGCTTATTCGGTATTCAAGTAATCTAAATTTTATCTTCACCGATTGCTTCTATAAATTTCAATGCAAATATGCTATGAAGAAATCAAAGAGTACTACTTAGCATCACACTTTAATTGAATATAGGCTTCTTTAACAACGCCACGCACCTTACAAACTTTGCAAAAACATTTCACAACACGAAACCTTTAACTAATTCCATATTCATCTTGTATTTTACATGTTTTTCCCTTTGGATTTAGCTTTGCGAGCATTTGGCTTTGGCTTTACACTAGTTGCTTCCTTATTAATATCTCTAGGGGTATATAGATCAAGCGGAATAGTTTCTTTGCTCACACTACATTATGTGGCAGTGGAGGAACATGGAAATTGGCCGAAAATGAACCTTGTGAAAAGTAAAGCGGGACGCTTCAATTCCTTTTACGTCTGGTTTACGTATGGCCTGCAAGCTTGTGTGCTAAGATTCTTACTGAATCCACTGTTTTTGTAAAGCAAGCTTTTTTGCACCAATTTTCTGCAAATAATAAACGAAATGAATGTATGACTTGCAAAATCATAAAACCGTAACGAAAAAGAAAAACGGACGCATTTTATGAAGACTGCGTGTTTGTTTTATTTTATTTTGCAAGCCAAACGAAACTACAATAAAATAATAGCTAGATGTTTACTATTTGAAAGATTAAAAGAAGAAAGACTACTAAAAGCTGACACATTTATGAATATGTATGTTAAAACCAACCAGTAGAGCATGCGTATGTATGCACAAACGCGAAAAAGAAACAACTTATAACTAACTTGAAGTAACTTAGAGCTATGGAAATTATTTATTACGTTGCATAAGACAAACACTACGCGAGTCCACAAATAATGTATAAGATTTATCGCTATTTTACTGCTTACTTTGGCAATCTTTCGGACTTTTTCTTATTTTTATGAATAATTTTCTTCTTCCCATTGTTGTTACTCGAACAACTAAAAACTGATTTAGTTCAAAGCAAATTTAAGAAAGTAAGAAAGTTATATTCGCCGGGGGCTGAATCTCGTATGAACCACCACATGAACGCTTGGTCCACTTAAGATTTCAATGTCCAAGGAATGGATTTTCTCTAAACGCCCCAAGACTTTATGTATTAAACCTCCACCAGAATGAAATTATAAGTAACATACTTTACTCTCTGCTTTCCAACTCCTTTCATTTGATACTTACATCGAAGGTATTTTTAAGAAAACATTTACCCACTAAGTCGTGACATCGACCACAAGTAATTTAGATTAATTTTAGCTTCTCGCATTCTACTCTCCAAGTTCTTTTATTTTATGCCGATATCGCTGGTATTATTAACAAAAAGTTAATCCACCAGGTGGCAGTGTCTACCATATTGATTCTAAAGTTAACCCATTTTTAGGCAGATAATATATTTTCTTTTGAGGAATGTACAAAATAGTTTTAAACATTCTGTTTTGTTTGCCTTATGTAACCATAAGTTGCCTTAAGTAACCATAACCAAAAAGGTGAAAAAAATAAAATGTAATCACTTGTAACTTTACGTGGGCACGGCCGATTTCTTCGACTTTTGCTGGTAAGAAGTAGAGTGTATCGTAAAATAAATGTGGAAAATATCTGTCTTCTAACTTTTATAATTTCTGAATAACGAGTAAAAGCCATAAATCTTTGTTAAGAAAGACGGAGATGCATTCAGTTTACGTTTCCCTGTGGGCTTCTTCTCTGACCAATTCAGTCCATTTCCAATAACAAAATACAATAACTTTCAATGTTTTTACAACATTCGAAGACGATATCTTCAGTTTTGCGACCAGAACAGTGCCAACAACAAACATCACACAGACACACAGACCGACAGACATGGCTTAATCAGTTCAGAATTTCACGTTGATCAAGAGCTTTATACATCTTTACTAACTGTATAAATCTTTATATTTATTGCCAGGATAGAGCTCTTTATGTGCTCACAGGTGTGTATACATACACTAATATGTTTTAATATATATACTTAAGTACCTTCATATTTAGATCCCTTGAAATTTTACATGAGAACAACGAAATTTTTTTTTTATGTTTAATAGAATGTAGTTGGTTTACAGCTGCATTTAAACATAATTGAAATGCAACCGGTAATTACTTAGGTTAGATCAGCTCTTAGCTTCATGAATAGGAGGGCTAGGGAATTTGACAATCTTTCCGTCCTAAAAAGCTTATACGTATCGTTAAGTAGACCTATTGGAGTGTATGCCACAGTCGTTTGGTCACAGTTGTCATGTGTATATGGTAGAATCTGTTCACAAACAATTTCTCCTATTTGTTTTTTAGATGAAAAACGCAAGGAATACCTACTCCTCACGAGAACAGTAAATTTGCAGTAAGTTTCATGGCTAAGCTCATTAATGGTTCATTTTTAACGAATGAGCTCGGATTTATTGTCACGTGTAGAGTCTCTAGTCTGGGCCTATCGCGTTATAGGGCTAGCTATAAGCTGCATTCCCTATGCGTGTCCACTGCAAACACTTTGATGAAAATTATCACTTATTCTCCATTTCGGACAAAAGAGAATATGTGAAACGTACGTTACTCAATCAAAAACGTTATCCTTTGCCACTATACAAATTCAATTTGTCAAGGCGTAGGCTAAGTTATCCCAAATCTTTTACTTATAATATATATTTTATAATGAATATGTAGCTGCTAATAGCTAAATAAATAGCCAAATAATAATAATAAATAAAGAACTACAAAGTAATCTATAAAAACATACGGATTTTCTTAATAAAAAAATTAAAATCACCATATAAGTCAATTGTATAGATATTTATTGGCTTTGTTTTCATCTAAACATTATTTATAGTAAGCCACATTTTTCTACTTTTCTTTTAATGAGTTTTTCTAAATTTACCATAAATTTCTTTTTTTCTTCGCTCTTCGTTTCATAGCAATACTTGTCTTTTATTAGTATTGTCATGATTGTTCTTACCATAAAGCAAAGCATAGCAGCACTTCAAAATTTTGGGAGGTAACTAGGTACACTCGCTTTTGTTTTTCACATGTCTGCAGATATCAAACTTTTTGGATCTATGCTAAGTTTTTAGAAATCAAAATGTAGTCTGTTTGTAAAACTCTTTGCCTCTTTGCAGGGCTTTGAAAGTACGCAACAATATTTGAAGACACTGTTTATATTATCTGAGCATATTGGTGGGGGCATAGCCAATTGAATCTAGGTAGGTCCTTAAACGCGGTCCTTTTACATTATAGGAAATAATAACAGTTTCGTTTTTCGTCTTTTGTACTCTTCTTATCTTCCATTATTAACAATACAGTGATTAGTGACACCGTTGAAAACTATTATTTTTAAAGTTTATGCGTGAACGCGTGATAGTCGCTTTGTATTCATTACGATGATTCCCTTTTTTATTACGTTTATAATAATAAACTTATAAGCTAAAGTTAAGAACATAAATAATTTTAGGGAATAAAAAATATATTTATATAAAATAATAATAATTATTAAATATAAATTAAAATAAATCTGAATAAATTTCAAATTTCAAATAACGAATTAACAAATCGTTTAGCGCTTGTTGAGTAAAAAATTAATTGCTATAGATGTGCCTGACGCTTTCCTAGCATTTTCATCAATCAATCAAAATAAGTTTTCAGAATTCTTGAAAACTTCTATCTATTGTTTAATCGCATAGACGAATACTTCCAAGCAGACCGCGGATAATATCGCTAACTTCACGAGCTGAGGGCGTGCATGCTTGCCACGACGTTTGGAAATGATCGGTGCTAAATTCAGAAAATATTTTCCGTACACTGGTCGCACGAGTTTGGGGGCATCAAGCGTGACATGCCGAAAGAAATGATGAAAGCCGGCATTATACAAGAAATTATGGAGAAGCCTATGCACTTTGTAACAGAGATGCGCTTAATTTTGGACCCTTCGGTTTTACTACGCTTTAAAGAACTTTGTTCTTCTTAAGCCACTTTTAAGACACTTCTGACGGTGATATTGTAATAGAAATAGGGCTCATTCTTGGTGTAACAGAAATTGTTTGTTTGTATATGCAATATGCTCATTCTTGATGTAATAGAAATCAGTCATTGTGAGAATTTGACGCTTTTTTTCGTGCAATTTTCTGAAGTGTTTTTAATTATTGTCAGTCAGCATTATATAAACACGTACCTTGCGTGTTTACCTTTTTGACCTCATAATGTTTTTGTCGTAATTAAAACAAAGTGAAATGCAATTAACATTAAAATCCATCAATTAACCTTTGCCAAACAAATAAAAACACTGTAATGTGACAAAGCCAACCATTAAATGTCCTATAGCACTTCGTCAATCCTTCACTTATCTTTGTTATAGAACACAAGAAAGCCCTAACCTGGTATCGGGCCTAAGACGTAATAAAAACTTACAAAATTGATTTTCTTGTCAAAAATATTTTCATTCCTCACCTACTTCAGTCATAAAGTATTAAAAGTTATAGCTTCTGGCTACGTAAAGGATTACTTTACGTAGGAATCCATATATGGAATGAGATTCATAAAGTAGACGTATGAGGTTCAAATTTGATACAGTGAATTTTTACATCAAATTACTGCTATCGACCAATTTTCGTCAAAAAATATTAAAAATCTTAAAACTTATGTTTCGTACTACAATATTTTCGTGTTTTGCGGAAAACAGTTTATAAAATAAGGCCTTTCGATGCAAATTTTTCAATTAATTTTTAATTAGTTTCACTTAGAAAATTTGGGGTAATATTACTTAGCAATACTTATCGACAAATTTTGAAAATTGCGGATTCTTGCCACTTGAAGACTTTTTACAATACCAGGGGGTAAAAATCGTTCGACCCAATTTATTTTCAATAGAGTTCGCCCCCTTTGTGCAAAACACATCCGTGTACCAAATTTTGAGAACCTCAAAGCGATGTGTGATTGCACGCAAATATACGTGGGCAGACGTCAAATAGATTGACAAAATGATGGTGGATCGATCAGTACAATAAAAGGTGGATCTATTTTAAGGCTCTACGGGTACAAACTTAGTGTATCTACAAGCCAGTATTGATGATGTTTTTGTAGGTATACGATCAACTAATAGAAAATAGAGAAATACATTGCTCAGTGCGAGCGAAAATTTGTCCGATAAGAGTTGCAAGGGTATCACTCACGGATTATAAACACAAGCAAAAATTAAGATTTTGCTCATAGGTAACAGTGGAAGATTATGGAGACAAAGGAAACCGTTCAAGCAAACGTTATTAGCGTTATTTGCAGTAAAGGAACTTAGAGCTAAAAAAAACTAGAAACAACTGGATCGCTTTATTAAGATTATGGTTTACAAATGTAACAATTGCGAAAGTTTACTTGTTAAAAAAGAACAAATTCTTAAATCTCTTTTTGTTTACATACATCATGTACTCAATAACACATATTCTTTTATTTTATTTTACGACGTATTTACCGGAGATGGTAGATCTGGGCACGCGACTGCATATGACTTCGAATCACGTTGAGACCTCTTCCGTGTACGTTTCGGTGACTTTTCGTAATCCATCTGCACTTCGAGGATTGCCGTTGTGAAAACTGAGAACTAGACTAGGCTAGAACTGTTTCAAGAGGCGCACTAAAATATACTTGCCTAATGATAAAAATATAAGGGAAATCATGAATTATAATAAATGTTTGTCTTTATTATTTAATTATTATTCTGAGTGCTATTCAGATAGCTTTCCGTTTTATAACGATACCAGTTAGCTATAAAAGCGTTTTACGCATTATATGCGGTGCGGAGCCTAAAATAAGAGATTTAATTGACATCGCTCAAAATACATTTTGCAACAATATATTTGTGCTTATCTACTGGCTTCGTCCATCTCCGCTCAACAATCAAAAAAAAAAATACATTTGTGCTTCAAATTATTGAACGCAGCATGCAATATGTTTACCGAATCAATTTGATCTTGATCCAAACATATAAGCGATAATCTTAGCAAACACTAATCCATGAAAATGTGTTGAATGTGTGAAAATGTTTAATAACACAAGTAACGCTCACGTAAAACGCTTTTCCCGCATTGTAGCATAAGAATATACGGTGTCCATTGTTGTAGTAATTCGTCTTCAATATAATGCCGATCATTTTCAAATGTTAGCTCGGTTAGGTGGGTGCATTTTTGATGATTTGCGACAAGTTCAGCAAAATAATTTTCCTCAAATTGCAAAGGCATGAAATTAATCCAATAAAATTTCAATATTTCCGATTGATGTAAATTTAGTATCGCTTTCAAGAGTTTCGAATCAGAGGTAAACGCAGTCAAACTTAAATCCTTTAGATGCAGCAAATTTGCACTTAGATCCAAAATTTTAGGTATACTCTTTAGTAAATCGCTTCCAACGATATTTAATTGCTTTAATGTTTGCTGCGAAGCAACAAGTTATCCATTTCCAAATTCCGGAAGGATTTTATTTGTAAATTTTGTAAATTTTCCGATTGCCATAAATACTGACCGGTCAGCCAATGACTTACACCATCTAAAAGTTCTATAGTTTTCGATTGTTTGTATCTTGCAAGAACTTTCTGGAAATTTTCGAAAGAAAGAACGGTCTGCTTAGGTGATATTATGATGCTTAAAAAATTTCAAATCGAAGAAAAATTCTTCAAATTTTAGATGACTTTCGTGGCAATAAGATCGACATCGGAAGAAATGAAGTGGTCAGAGACGGAAAAAAGAATTTATCAAGACCTACATAAAAGAAAACGAAACGAAAGGTACGGGACAGGTTCAACCGTTGGAGAGGGATCAACCGTGCGACGTGCTGATTAAAGTATTCAACAAATCAACATAAAAATCAACAACTGCACGTGAATACATTCGCATGGATTTTTTCGACAATATTTTTAAAAGACCCATCTGAGATAAAATATAAGGGAAATATCTTAAGCGTAAGGAAACTTTCAATTTCAAGCGTGTGTAATGTGACAGAAATGAAAGGGGATTAATTGAAAACAAAAACTTTAGTGTATAATGTATAATGCAAGATTTCCGTTTGCAGCATCTATAAGTATGCGTTAGAGTTGTCCGTCCGCGAATTTCTTAGTTGTTCAGGACCGACGGAGGCTGGATACCATAAGTCGAGATATGTAATTTAATACCAATGCAAAATTTTACTTTACTAACCTGTTTTATTCTGTAAACGTTATTGAAGAAGAAGATGTTTTCCTGGTATTCCTTACACATTTACTTATTACTCTTATAACATAACAATATAAAAATTAAATTATTGGAATTAATTGTTAATGTTATATGGCGGTACCCAACCACCAAAAGCTCTTTCTAATTCCTCTGCTACTGCTAAACACAAGCGATCGTTCATTTCATTGGCTACTACTTGAATACCCATTGGCAAACCGTTAGCGTCTAAGCCCATTGGGACTTGGGTGACTGGTGTATGTAGCACATTAAATATGGAAAAATAACTTATATCTCCAAATTTAATTAGAGGATAATAGTGGAATGGTGCTGTCCTAGGGGAACTGTGATAGAACAAAACTCCATCATCTCCCAAAACTTCTTTCAGTATGCGCTTCATTTTCGAGGTTATTTCTCGCATTTTCTCTTCTTTTTCTGGCGGCAACACAGAATTTATTAGACCATAGATAGCCGCTATGGTGAAGTCACTTTTTCCAACAATTTTTTTTAATACTTCCAAAAAAGGATTTACTTTGGTTCCATTGCCTAGCAGTTTACTAAATTCAGAAGTTTCTTGTGTCATCCAATAACGCCATAATCTGTGACTATATTCTATGCCAGGCAATTTAAGCAGCTGAACTTCGTTTCCACTTAAGTTTTGGAAATGGCGACGTATTTGATACATAACCATCTGTGTCTCTTGGTTTACCGGATTGCATAGCTTGCTATTATTGCAGGCTATATAAAAGAAGCGCAATTTTTTCAAATCTACTGGCTTTTCAAGTTGCAGCTTCTGCATCATCTCAGGCCTGACCAATACTTTAAAGATCGGCATTAGATCCCGACTAAAGCGAGTCATAGGACCAACGACCATCATTGTTTGTTCTTCTTTACCAGTACGGAAAGTGCAACCACGAGAATCCACTGAAAATTTTGTAGGCTTGTGACCAAAAATACCACATTTAAATGCAGGTATTCGTATGGAACCCCCAATATCTGTGCCCAAGCCGAAAGCTGTACAACATGAAGATATCAAAGTAGCCTCCCCTCCAGATGAGCCTCCAGCAGATCTTCTCAGGTCGTATGGGTTGTTTGTTTGACCTATAAGATTATTCCTGGTCTCGCACCACATATTAACTTCAGGAACATTTGAGGTAGCAATTATAATAGCCCCGCTGTTTTTCATAAGCCTTACGCACTCCGCATCCTCGTCTGCCTTTACACTTTTCCTAGAAACCAAGCCAAGTGTTTGCAATTTTCCTGCAACAGCTGTGCTGTCTTTGGTTGTAAAAGGAACACCTAAAAATGGTTTGGATTTCAGTTCGCTTTCAGAATATTCATTATTATCTAATCTCCTGTCAATTTGTGTTGCCTCTTCCAAAGCCTCTGCGAAAGGCCCGTCCACTATAGCATTTATTTGTAACTTTACCACTTCCACGCGCTCAAAGTAGGCTTTAACCAGATCGTAAGACTTCAATTTACGTTCACGTATGAGCTGGGCCAGTTCGACAGCACTTTTCGAAACAATTAATTCCTGGCCTTTGTCATGCACTTTTTGAACGCGCTTTTTTGGCCCAAAATACCGACCCAAAATAAATTCCAAAATATTATCGATTAATATATTTAAAAATATTAAAAATGATGTTAAAAATGTTGTTTTCTCTTCTGCCATAACGCTGCTTTATAATAAATCGGTGTGAATCGGTTTAGCTGCTTAAAATGTCTACGTCAACTCGTTGCGAAACTTGTTTTATATATAAGTCTACATTACATTAATTATACGCCAAGAGTTGAAGAGTAGCGAAAAAAATCACAAAAGATAGCCCAGCTGACTTTGGTAAACAAAAGAGAAAATATATTACTTGCTCTCAGTAGCTCGCTTACTAAACTTACAGCGGAAGACGAAAGTGCATTTCTTCTTCTTCAAGAATTCAGCAAAACAGGTGATCGACTTTGTTTAGCAGAAAATTTTTGTTTACATGGCTGTGGAATTGTTTGTTTACATTTAGTAGATGTCATGGTTAGGTTGCGAACGGCAGGGTTACACTTAGATAGCCTTGGGGATGTCGTGATTTTGTTATTGTATTTTGCATTAGATAGAAAAGACGTGGCATGACATTACTTTTCCTGAAAATTTGGATGAGTTTCTGAGGGATTTTTGTAAGATTTTCGGTTTTGTAAGAAGACTGTCGAACATTTAAAAAAATTATAATTTAAAGAAATCTACAAATTTTTTTTTAGTCCATTTTCAATCAGGTTTGGTCTTTGAGTCAAAATACGCCAGAGGACCAAATTTCTTCTAAATATCTCAAAAATTACAGCCTGGAAGATGAACACAAGAACACGTACACGGATATCACGTCTATCCTAAGTCCTTCTGAGTGTTACATAAATCTTCACAGACTCAATATCTAACATAAACGTTATATAAAAAACGTTATATAAAATAAATAAATGTTACGTATGTGAAATAAAATCGGAACGTTACTCTTTTATAACTAATAAAAAATTTATGAATTATTCTCCGATTTTACCAAAGTTAGCACTTGTTGTATTATAAGAATTTCTCAGATTCTCAGATTACCAGAATTATTCTCATTTTACCAAAGTTAGCACTTGTTGCATTATAAGAATTTCTCAGATTCTCATATTACCAGAATTATTCTCATTTTACCAAAGTTAGCACTTGTTGCATTATAAGAATTTTTATTATTCATTCATTGATCTCACTTACTCTTCATTGTGTTATTTCTTTTGTAAAATTTTAAAAACAATTTGAAAATAGAAATAAAATGTTCACGCAAAACCTTATTTATTATTTTATTTTATTTATTATTATTTATTATATTTTATTTTTATAGGAGACAATTTTGTTGGGAGGTCCCATTTAGTGAAAATTATATTTCAAATAAATTGAAATATAAATGACAATAAAGAAAAATGTTTTATTTTAATTTAGTTAATTTCATATAGCGAACGGAAAAAGAATCTAAATCAATTTTATAAGTTCAAAAAACTGAAAGGGAAAAAACTTAAATTGTTTGATCATGACGACAGAGATATTACGTTCAATGCTTTATTGTGGTAGTGATATTACCAGGTATATTCGACGAGGTGCATTATATTAACAATCGCGAAAGAGGTCATGTATGGGAAGAAGTGTTCATTTTTTTACCCGACCATGTTAATATCATAATGTTAAGTGCAACCGTGCCTAATACCATGGAATTGGCTGATTGGGTGGGCAGCACTCTGAAAAGGCCAGTGCCGTTAATGCAGTGCAAACCACACACGAGACTACGACACTCGAATTAGTGGCATTTACTAAAAATGCTGTTGAAACAAGTACACCATGCAATAGCAAATACTTGGGCTTAAGACGTCCCCGTCCTAGTTCGAAGAAATAGCAATGACAAGAAAGAGAATTAATTTCACTTATATCGTGAAAAGAGAAAAGAATAATAGAAAAAATAAATAATAAATAAATAATATAATCATGAATCAATGTTAAGTTTAATCTAATTTTTTTCATTTTTTTTATTTCAATTTTTTTTCACTTTCACTCGCATATGTAAGCATTTTTGCGAACATTTAAGTAAATTTGCGAGCATTTAAGTAAATTTGCGAGCATTTAAGTAAATTTGCGAGCATTAAAATAATTTTGTGAGCATTTAACCATATTTGCAAGCATTTAAAAGCTAATACACACTGTTAAAGAGAAGTAAAGAAAAAAAAATAATTCATGTATAAATAAATAAGAAAGAAAAAAAATAAAAAATCATGTACGCAACTATCACAGAGGCACCTTCACAACCAGTACAGATCCAAGTTGCAAGTGCCATTGCAAATAAGCCAAGGCTTGGCAACCGCTACAACGCCAGTTAATTTTTAAATCACAGTGAGATGAATACGACATAGGTAAATCGCGCGTATTAAGCAAAGTTGCTTTAATAGACTTTAAAGAGTCCGATATTGAGGTTAAGTGATAGACATCATTTAGATTTCTGCAAACAACTCTGAACAGATTAAATAGCGCATAATTATATTTACACTGACTAAGCTTAATAAAAATAAAGTACCTAGAGAGGCGATTAGGGAAAATAAAGCTTATTTCACCAAGTAATTGAGGCGAACCGTTAATTAATTTAATAAGGACGGAAACACCAAGAATATATCTTCGTCTACAGAGAGACAAGCGGGTCCCAACCCTAATTTCTAAGGGCAGCCACCAGCAATTGCTTGTGAACGGATTCAATTGCATCTGCATAACACATATAGCAAAGAGACCACACAATAAAGGCATACTCAAGCATTGGTGTAACTAAGCACATGTACAGTTTTTTGTAATGTAGGGATCCTTAAGGTCTTTGGACCACCTCTTAATGAAATCCAGCACGGATTAAAGAGAGCTAGACGTGCAAATTAAAACCCCTAAATCGATGAACTAATCTACATTTTCCAACTTGGCAATGCATCTATAATTCTCAGTGTGGAGTAAGGAAACTACTCTTCCAACACAATGGGGAAACACCTAATTTCCAAGACTAATTAAAGGTTTTGCAATAACGCCATATAGCTAGTCAGAACTTGATGTGAATATACATAATGGAATCCAGTCAGGCCCAAGCGAAAAACTATATTTTAGACACTTCAAACCATTTAAAACGTCCTTTTCAGAAATGACCAAGTTAGGAATCGTAACAGAGAGAGTGATCTAATATGGATAGTTAACATCTAAATCAAACTCAGCACTTGAAAAATTTGGAAGTATTCAGCAAAGAGATTTGATCACAATATCACCAGAGGAGTCGAAGCAACTGGAAGAGCCGTGGGGACCGTTGTCTGATTTATAGATATATTAATAGATTACAAAACGACGACAAAAAAATATTGATCTTAGTAATATCATGTTAATTACGTGACGAAGTCGAATTTGAAAGCTTAAAATAATTCAACGGGATCCTCAGGTAAACTAAAAGGTGGACAGCAATTAACAACTATCTCCTGGAAATTGACAATGCAAACTTCCAGCAATCTGCCATTACAACTAGGAGTACGGATGAATTGAATTAGATTTCGATCGTTTTGAAAAACACACTAGCTTTATCAGATGTTGAAGTGGGACTACACAGCCGGAATTATCACTATAACACCAAGTGTCTTGAGACACATTGAAGACCGCTGTGAGTACATCGGCGTGCTTAGACTTTTCGGCCAGTCCACAAATGAGGTCAGCATGTTTCTTATAAAGAGATATATGTGTATTTGCGGGAATATAGGAGCAAGAAGAGTAAGAAATTCAGATAAATAGGACGGGACTCTAGCATATAGGTCACCAACACCAGTCAGCCAGGTTCGTGCTCACTGAATTTAGGAAGGTAGAACGACCTTTAAGTTTAAGCTCCCAACATTTTGGTAAATGAAATTGAAGAAAATTTAGTTTTTTGACAGTGGAAGAGCTACTGACTTGGTGATGCGTGGTCGATCCCGAGGAATGAACTCCTTTATTAGGCATCCAACTGACCACAATGGTTTATTTAACAAAATTTTCATGTTTTCAGTCGGAACTAACACCTACTAACACCACGATGCCAACAATCTTCAAATTGACAGGTTCGACTTTGCAGCAAGATAACTCTTTATGTTATCCTCAGGGGCTTAAGGCGCTACGAATATTTGCACGAATATTATCTTTGTGGAGAGAACTACCTTCAAGCATACGTCATTCGTATTAGGAACGATAGAATTCACAGGTTTATTACTACTAAAGCCGCCTGATTTTCAACCTGTAACTGTCGATCATTGGTAAACTTATTATTGCCCCCTAGTTTGTTAGAAATGTAATTCGCTAAACAAACGTTCTTTACTGAAATATCCATCCTGGATGAGCCGACCACCCTTGACACATCATAAATGTTAGCTGAACTCTTAGCAACACTTACAGAAACTGCGCCAACACGACTGGCCATTCTAGACAAAGCAATCACCTCTACTGCAGGACAGCCAAGTATCGATCCAGTTAAACACCCAACCGTTAACGTTTCAACGTCAGCACTTGCTACAGAACCAGGGGGAATAGCAAAAATCGATCCATTTTTCGAACCCTATGAAGATGCGATAGTCGCGATTTCCCCAATTTCCGTCGCCTTTAATTTTTCACTTCAGATAGCAGCAATCCAAGCTCACGCAGTTAGAGTCAATTGGAATCTTTCAGCAATATGTATTACAGTAACAGTTCAATTTCTAGATGGTTTAAAGTATTATAGTTTTAAAGTATTATAGTATTATATAAGTGGAAAAGGACGAAATGCCTTGACGTGCTAAGTGCACAAGAGCGGCCAAAACGGCAATTAACAAAAAACACACAACGCTTGTTGAACTAAAACTTTATAATGTTTATAGCATAGTGCTTATTTGTGCTCCAGGAAATACTTCCCAGTTAAGAGAACCTTAATAATTTAATTTATTATGAAAAATGTTTTTGGAGAAAGAAAAAAAATTTCCTAACACAGAGCAGAGTATGGTGTTAATTAAAAATACGACGAATAAAAAGAAACGATAATAAAAATCTGGCATCGTTGGCCACACTGATACAATCGGTATATGCTGGGGATAACCAAGCAAGAAGGCGACTGCCGCCCTTTCTTTTTTTGAGACGCGTACCATTGTCACTAAGTTTCCAATATTTTCTCTCAAATTTTTCGTTACAATGCGCTAATGACTGAGAGAGGCGTAAAAAATGAGTCAAATTGACTTTCGATTGTTTGTTATACGCAAACCACACATTGTAAACAATAACAATCACGCAAACTGGAATGAGAAGCAAATTTTCTCGAATTTTTATTTGGCTATACAGTGAAAAATGATCGCTACTGTACTATACAAAAAGTTGTGTTCATTTAAAGTAGGAAGTAATACTTTGAATGTTTATTTAATTTTTATGCAAATTTTTGTGCGAGTTATAACTTTCAGAAATCGTTTATAAATTTTATGTCAACATTCCTCTATTTTCCTCATCCAACTGTCTCAATTGAAGTGCCTACACAAGCATTAACACCATCATCTAAACGTTTGCGGCTCTTCCCAGCTTCTTTTGACTGCAGCCGTTCTTCCGCTCTTCCTGTCGGATACGCCAACGATCTAAAGAAATGTTAAAAAAGTGTAGTGCGATGTTCGAAATACTAGATATTGTAATACTAACTTTTGGACATACCAATGCATGGTGCCGTAATTAACACCCGACTTGCAATGGATTTCGTTGGCTGTAGAGAGTAGAGGGTATATTCTATTGACTGTGTAATATAGAACATGAAATGTAACATATTTTATATCGAGCAGCGCACGCATCTGTTGCGGTTTCGCTCGTCAGCCAACGGTTGGTTCGGCATTCCGCTACTCTTAGTCAGACTTAGATAATTATTTTTAAATCAATGCGCACTTAAGGAAGTTAAAGTTAGAGAGACAAAGCTTCTAAAATGACAAAGTTAAATGGACAAGCTTGAAAGGGATCACGGACAGCAGATACTTTAAAGGGAATAAAGCAGACGAACGTTTATAGCATCTAGCCTACTATGATTCCGCTCCCGGCGACATTGTCCCTGGTTTGTAGTTCATTTTTGTTTAAGATTATTTAATAGCTGATACCGATCAAATTAGTTTAGTGTACACACAAAAATGTTTCCAAATGTAAGCTATAGCTTGAATAAAATCAAATTATTTTTTGTATAATTTTTCAGCTGACAGCGACATAACTTAAAATAACCCAATAATTAATATAATAATAGTTAAAATTAAAATATATTTTCACTCTATTCTTTCCTTATATTCTATCCTTATGTACATACTACATATAAAAGCATTGCACATTTATTAAGTTTTATAAATAATTACCAGTCTACTGTCCTCTTTAAAATAAATTTTTTCTTTCTTCAATGTTAAGAAAACAGGAAAAAAAAGAAACATGTTCGCGATTAGTACAGAGACACACCCGCAACCAGTACAAATCTTTAAACGAAGACTCTTCATTACTTATTGCAATCTATTTCCTTCCAATTGAACTAATTCAAGATTATGTTTGTGGTTTAATAAGTTTTGATACATATCATTCAATACCAAATATTTCGTATTGGTAATCATGAAATCGTCGCTCCTATTGGATCATATGAATTTTCCAATATAGCTGACCTAAATACATGTAAATACCATATAAAAATTCAAGCAAGTTATAATATTTTCCAAACGCATATAAAGAGTGCAGTAGATCCAATATATTTCAATAAGAAGAGTTCGGTTGGATTGTTATTAGGCTTCAATAAGAGAGTACTAGAACAAGGTATGGAAAATTATTCAGATAAAACAATAAATATTACAAAAATTAACACTGTAATGATTGACTGTAATATTGTGGACGGGTCTCCTATAAATCATGTATCAGCACGTAGTCTTCATCAGTTTTCAATTAAGGTTAGACCAGATCTAACAATTTGTTAACAATGTTCGTAGCATTGTTTGTCTTTATTCTAATTGTCTGTCCAAAATCTATGAACTGCATTAATTTTAGAGCTACTCGAACATGCCACTTTACGAGGACAGGAGGCTGACGAGACCAATGTACGTGACTTTGCTGAGCTAGGTTGTTTGTGAGATGTGGGGCGAGTTTTATATTTTGGCTCTCAAACACTCCTCAGACATTTACACCTAAAAGAATAGTACGCACTTACCTTCTAACGAACACGCCAGAGGACGAAAACTAACTTGTGGAATGGGAATACTCTAAGTCCTGGGCCTTTCATTACGCGCCCTAACTGATGCTCTCCGATGGCCCATAATTTCTATGAGAGAACCCGAAGTTGGGTCCGAAGATCCCCTTATGAATCTGCCTTCCTCTTACGACAAAAAATTTAATTAATTGACATTTTTTTTTTTTAAGGTTTTGTTTCATCTGTAACGTCCAGGTATATAGGGTTAGCGCGTTTTTGTCAGTGTGCTTTTCCTTCGCGCTTTACCAGACGGCAATAATTCATATATTAAAGAAGTTCCGTTAACATTTATTCCTTTTTATAATTTTCCACATATGATAATTTAAGATAAAGGGAGCAATTATAAAAAAAGAGAGAAAGGTGCAAAGTCCGTCTGTAGTTTGCGTAAGTAATTGGTATGCTTATTCGCCGTCATACATATATGACTAAGCCATCTACAATCATAAAAGACAAACCAAGGGAAAACTACAAATGAATAAAGAGATTTTCGATTAGTATAGCAAAAGCATTCAACAAGGTAAGTAGTGCTTGACTTTATAAAAGTGCACTCTATCATTAATAAAGAAAGTTTTTTTCACGTGTAAGAATATTTGGCTTGATAATTTTTCAATTCGCAAAGTAGTTTTTGAGAACACACTAAACACTAAATTGAAAAGCAAACAAACAAAAAGAAATCGTATTATTTTTATATACTTCAAAAAGACAGTAGAAAAGTATATATATACAACTTAAATTAAAACAATAGTAAAACACATAAAACTACACATTATAAGAAAAATAACATAGACACATATGTAAAACAATTAAAAGCACTTTAAAAAAATTCCCGTAAAATGCCATATTAAAATATTTATGTAAAAGTAGAATAAAAAATGGAACAGAAATGGGATGTCTTTTTGATTTGGAAGTTATGTCAAAAAGAAAGTAAGACTGTTTGCTAATACGGAACATATGCTACATTGGACGGAATTTCTTCAACAATTGCCAAGTAACGGAGAATGGTGCTATGAAATGGAGAACAAAGTGGGCATATTGTAGGAAGAATAATATATTAGTCGCCAGAGCTGTAAATACTCGTTTATTAAAAAAAAAACAAAAATGAGTTACTAAACAAGCAAGTGAGGAAGTGTGGGATGTGTATGTGCTTGTAAAAATAATAGTGGTAAAACTAGTATAAATAAATATATATATGGATCAATGGAGGACGGACAGATCAAGAAAAGAAAGCGGACGATAAGGTAAAACAGACAAACGATATCAAACAGTTAACGGACAGACAAAAAAGGGATGGCAATATGGACATAAGTTTATATTTACTCACACATTTTTATTTTTCTTATTTTAATCTTTTGTTGCAACCAGTCTGCTGGATTAACCAGGCAAAAAATAAAGACAACCTCCACAGACAACCCGTTACACATCTTTTCATTTTTATTAATTAATAATTATACTAGACAATTAGTATGCTCTTTAATCACATATATGCAAACAGAAAATTATCAATTTTATCGCTTATTGCGGAATAATAATAATAAAATATAAACAAAAAAAAAAAAAACTTGGTCGTCTGTTGTATTTGCCGCAGTACAATCTTTAATTTATAGAGAAAAACGTATAAAGCCGTCCAATTGAAATCATCCAGACGCAGGCAAGCGTTATTATATGCTGTAGCTATGGTAGCCCTATTATATATTGTATTATATATAATGAATTAAATAAAAAAAAATCAAATAACGAGTGAACATCATTGTCGTTTGCCGATTAAAATAATGTACATTTAAATGACAATTAAAAACAAATTTTTTCCTTTTTTCCCCTCAAAAATATATAATGCTTTCGTTGCAGCAAAAATTTTAAGCTTCTTCTTGTATAAAAGAAAAATAATATTCATAACTTCTCTTCACTCAATATCGAAACATCTTTCATCAAGTTTGAATGACACAGCAATAAAATATCGTTTATTTCTTAATCGATTACTCATGTTTTTGCTTATATCAAAAATCAACTGTTTCTTGCTACAACTATTCGGATGTCTTAATTCCCTTCATTATGCGTACTTAAAATACTTGAATGGTTAATAAAATGGCGCTTTCACAAGAAATAATATCTTGTAAATAATTGTTGATTTTTCTAATATTTATACTTAAACAAAACGGCAGCACAAAGCCAAATATTAAATATTCTTAAGTAATTTCACAATTGTATTTTTAAATTACGATCAGAAATAATTCCTTATAATTATACTTGTCTAAAGGCAACATCATATTGGTGAAGATTAACATTGAACTCTTGTCTCATTCTTTTGCCATAAAATAAAATAAACATTTTTTGTGGTTTTGTAAGATCATAAAAACGATAAGTGGCACATATTTAAGGAGAAATTACAAACTTTCAGCTTATTTATAACTTCTTTCCAGCCAAATAAGGGCAGCACCTTCTTGGTAACATAAAATGTTTTTGTTTTCGCTACTATTTTTTCACTGAATTAATTAATTTGAAAGCTACAAAGTAAATTATGATTTTTCGACACTTTTTACAGGTGCTTCCCGTCTTTTCATTTTAACAATTTTAATCTTTGCCCCGTTTCTTATTAGATGTTTGTAGAAATTTTGATCAGCGAAGTCTATATGTAAAAATGATAAACAAATGGGAAATGCGAATCGGCTCTATTCGATGTTTTTGACCTATCTCTACTTCATATACCAGTTTTCCACTTAATGTTATTGATTTATTCAGCGTACGCCGACACTAATCATAGAGCGCTCAAAACTCGTCTTCTTCCAAATTCATTAGTTTTGTTGTTTATGTTTATGTTACGTTATGTTTTGTTGCAAATCTGATGCTAATGCTCTTCAAACACATTCAACGACTTATGGCGATGCTGCTGCATCATATCCCAATTGTCAGCTTTGATTTCAATGTTTTAAAAGCGATGATACAAATTGAATGAAAATGCCATTTTTGGCTATTTGCAGGAAGATTTGTCTAGGATATACTATTGCAGCTCCAATGGGAAGTTCTGCCACACCGGGCATACTCACCAGACATAGCGCCTCTTGATTGGTGCTTGCTCAGATCGGTGCACCACGGCTTTGCTGGTACGCGGGTTAGCAAAGTTAAAGAAGTGCGAAAATGGGTCGGTGACTGGATCGCTGCCAAATTAATATAAGTTCTTTCGATATGATATCGTCATGTTGCTAAAAATATTGTAAAATGATGGAAACTATTTTGATTAATATATATTGTACCAATTTTCCACAATAAATGCCTTTTTCAAGTAAAAAAAATTATCCAAATTTTTGCAAATATCTAATATTTTACAATTTCTATTTTTTTTTTTATTTTTCACATTTCAGACCTTCGTTCGTTTAATTCCCATTTTTTCCCTTCTTCCATCTCTTTTAACGACAAACACTCAAAACCGAAGACTAAAAAGAGACTGCTGTCAACTCCCTTCGTGCGTGAACTTAACAAGCTAAGTAATACCGCGTTGCATTTTTAGCAAATATAATTGGTTAAGTCAAAAGCACACATTACAGAGGTTATAATTTTATAGAGGTATCGGTAAACGTGATTTATTTATTTGTAAATACAAGAGCAATAAATTCTCTTATTTTGAAGGCTGTTGATCAATCTGATAATTTAATAAATTTCCAAAGAGATTACATTTGAAACCATCTTAATACAATGATTGTATTGAACAAAAAAGACACATCTAATGATTCAACACAAACTTAGCCATTACCGCCAACACAATACACAACGAAAGAATAGTCGTATCCTGGTAATCATCATCATTTATACAATACATTTAAATACAAACGAGTTAAACCAACACAAAAAACTAATAATGTCCTAAGCAAAATTAATCAGGCATTTTTAAAAGTTTGGGCTTTCCACTACAATAATTAGGTTGCATTGCAAAAGAAAATTGCCGCACAATTTGATAATTCAATCATAAGTTATACATCATATTTGCAATTTTTTCAAAATAATGATGGAATTCGTATATCAATTCAAAATCAAGACTTAATACGCAATACCTTGAAGGATTTGCAACAAAGGAGGATTCAATAGTCTCCATATTTATACAACTATTAAATAATGGCATAGCACATCTATTTAGTGAATTTCGATATAAACTTAACGACACAGAAAGCGATCGTACACGTCATTTGGCATAAACGTAAGAGTGAGAACTTGGAGATTGCAAAATGGGCACCGTTTGATACTGATAGTGAAGTTTCTCTTGTTAGTGATTATTTCAGTTTTTTGTGCCACTAAAAACGTTATTTGGATTTGCTGAAGATTTTAACAAAATATTAGTCAATTGTAAACATGAATTGATATTGTTACGGCTAAAAGATGATAAACAAGTTCCTACATCCCTTGCTTCAACTGACAGATGAAAATTATCTAATTTAAATGTTACGTGGAAGATACCCCATCAACATACTGATGCCTACAAATTAGAAATGCTTAGGAAAATTAATAGCCGTCAACCATTAAATATATACTTTAGAATATGGGATATATATTATTCTCCACAACAGTTTTATGGAATATTAAGCTAGCCAGCGGTAACAAAAGACCACGTTTCATACTTATATCATTTCCGAACGCTCTTAATAATAAGTCTCAGGTGGTTTAACAAATGTAAAACTATGTCTAAGTTCTGATACATATCCTTATGATAATTTATATTTTAAGTTTGACTGTCATTCAGCGACCTCCATCTCACTTTACCCTTTCAAACTAAAAAATATAGAAAGTAGACTAAACCATTTGCAATTTTTTTTGTATTACACTTACTGCACACGCCCACTTTTTTGGCTATACCAATCCAAGCTTTTTCGATTGCCGCTTTACGAAAGCCTGGAAAGCGTTTGTTGTGCACTTCTTGCCTTTTGTATACGGCGTTTATTAATTGCTCTTCCATCATTCTTTTTAACTAATGTCATTTTTATATATTTTCACTTTTAAATTTTTCAATTTATTTAATTTAGTAATTTTTTCTTGTTTTCGTTGGTTGTGAAATACAATAAAAATTCAAATAAATATTTTAATGTTTTCTTCGTTCTGTTGGTTTTTCACAGCAATAAGAAAAATGCAAATAACCATTTCAAAGCCTGAAACTTTATAACTTTGCTTTGTTTTAATAAATACATCGCTATTTTGCCTGTTTACAACACGCAAGCAGAAATTTTAAAATTTTGCCAAAAATTTGCATCAATGCAACATTCAAAGCACACTATATGTTCAACTGCATATAAATACACAAAATCAATTTTGCTTTGATAGTTCGTTCTCCACGCATAACCCAATCATTGTGCTCAGAGAAAGCGAAAGCTACGTAACGGGTACTAATTATGTATGCATGGCAACACCCAGGTTTTAATTTCGAGTTTCAAGGTTTTTGCTACGCGTATTCTCTCTCATATCTGTCAAATTACGCAAAAGCTAAATAGCATTTACAGGTGAAAACAGATATAAATTAAAATCAAAATAAATTCCAAACAAACTTGTTTATCTATGAACAGCTGAAGTAAACCAAAATACTTTGAAATAATTTTTGTGATCACTTTTTCCATACATCATCAAATAACATCGCTATCATTGATAAAGCGGAAAGGATCAACACGTAATAAGAGCTCTTCAGTCTACTGAGAAGGTATAAGATAGGAAAAGTGGGTCTTTATTTTAAAAATACAAAGCTTTTATAGTGGCTTGTGAAAGTGTGTGAAAGTGTGAAAATTATGTAAAGAAATTGTTTGTAAAAATATAACAGTCACGGTATTAAATTTATAGAAATCGTTATTTTTCTTCATGAAGCTAAATATATGTATGCATGTATTTTAAAACTTAAAATTATTCCAGAATGGTGTGGTTGTAACCATTGCATGTTTATATTATAAATACCCAACCGATTTGAGTCTGCCCTGGAGAAAAAATTGAGGCACCACGTCGTGACTTCCACAATGATTAATTTAGAACACATATATATATGTATATTAAAAAAAAAAAAAAACTTTAAAAAAGAAATTAAATTCCTTCATTCGGAAGAAGGAATAAAACTGCAATATTCATATATATAAAGAGTTTTATTATTAAAATTTTTTTTAATTTATTATACAATATTGTTAACACCCCTCACTTAACAAATGCGTCCAGATGAACGAAGAGGGGAGTCATTTGTAGACAATTAAATTATTAGTTAATTAAACTAAAATGTAAGTTTAGCTTTATTACTTATGAATCTTAATTAGCTTTGATTATTTTCTGTTAAGTGAGAACCATTAATATATGCTTGTTTGAATCACTATATGTTATCTACTATCTACTATCAATCACTATATGTTATTAGTTGTATAAATATTTTTCCGTTGGTGCTCCTAGGCAGTAATGGGGCCTAAGCGTAGGAGAATTAAGGTCCGCTTTTGAACCTAAATTAATAAATAGTTTATCGTTCTGTTTTCATTAGCACACCTAAAAAAATTATACTTCAGCGTTAGCAAACACATTAAATCAGTTCGCTTAAACTACCTGCAGTAGCTGGCAAGTTAAGCCCAAATGTGTGTGTGCTTTGATTTTATATCAAAAGCAACACTTTCTATCTATACTAGACTTTGTTCATAAATTTATATATAAAAAAGAAAGGCAAAAATTTCAAATTAACATTGATCTAACTTAATGTTTAATTTTTAAATGATGAGCCATAAATACATAAGTTTTCGTCACCGTCGAGTGTCGCCTCTAAATTTGCCATTTCGAAAATTCTCTTTTTGTCCACAGTCCGTGTCACCAGATCGCTCGATCATCCTTCAGTTGTTTCTTGGATTTTTTAGTTCTGTCCACCCGGAGTATGATGAAAGACAGCATTTTCTCCATTTGTTCTTTTGTAATTAATTTGTAAGTGCCGCTGATCAATACTGAAATGAATTTATATAAATAAACAGAAAAATACTTACATAATGTCTTTTTGGTTAATGAGGCAAAAAATGCAAAAAAAACGTTGCGCGGAATGATGGTGAGTTAATCTACATACATACATGTTCTTGTGTGTGTATTTTATTCGTAAGAAATTTCAGGTACTTCCATGCCATTCAGAAAGCAATGCAACTTGTTAGTTGCAATTTCTAATTTTAATTTTATTATTGGTTTTTCTCTCAAAAGTGCCTAGTAGTTCACTTTATTTCGTTAGATATTTTACATCATTTTGTCGTTATTTACGTTTGTATAATTTTGTTACTCATTGTGACGTCAACTCCTTGTTTTCTCGTTATTTGTTTGAAATAAATTGTGAATGGCGAGAGCCATACATAACTCTCAATCAAACTGTTCTCAAGGTACGTCTTCAAAATGAGAGCTAGGTAACTAAACGATATATTTTGTATCGTATAATAATCAAGTCTCATCAGCATCCTGGGCACTGATTGTATATCTCTTAGTTAATTAGCTCCCGCTTCGTAGGTGTAACAAATCAGCAAAGTAATCACGTATCTGAAAGTAGAAACATTTATAGAAGAAAGCAGCTATAATTTAAAAACAAAATAAGTTCCAAACAAAATTTTTTACTCGCAAATCAACTCAAAATAAATAAAAATAAAACAAACAAAGCCAAAACCAAAAAAAAACACAAAATTATTGACTAAAAAAGTTTAATCTAGCCACAGAAACAAAAATTGCAAAAATGGGAAATTTTTTCCTTGAAGATTTTTGCTACGCTCCTTATTGGCATCCTCATTTAACCTCGACAAACCAAAAAAAAAAGTTTGAATTTGTGAGGAGTAAGTAATATATTGTTAAATGTTAAATAATCGATTTGTGTTAGTTAATTAATATAATTATTAGGCACAATGTTTTATTTTAAACCATTTGGTAGAAGACCGTCGAACTTTGTGACAGAGAATTGTTATGACACTGAGAAGAAGGACTGCGCGGTATGCTTCCAATTTCCTTATACTACCTTAATATAAGTAAGTTTTTTGGATTGATTTATGATATCTATACGCATTTATATATACGTAATACATATACGTATGACATATATACGTATTATATGTACATAAAGCAAAAACTCGAAAATGAACCCTGGCTATCGCGTGCATTATTAGTACCCCAACTTTCAGATGTGCAGTTATCCTCCTGACTTTGAGGTATTTTTTTACATACGATAGTCTCTATTTTTGTGTTCAACCTATTGGCCGTAATTTTTGAGATATTCTGAGATAATGTGGTGCACTCACGTGTTTTGATCCAAGGACGAAAGCTAATTGAAAATTGACTGGCATTTTTTCGCCTTAATTTGAAAAGTCGCTATATGAAAAAATGCAAAAAAAGTTCCACGAAAAAAACCTTCTTCAATGTGAGAGCTTCTGCGGAAATTTAATAATAATTTGACGTCGAAATTATCCTTGTTGAATTCGAACCAAGTAGGGGTGTTTTTTAGATCCCAACAACATAATGGTTTTCATAAAGCTAAGTCTTTGTATGGCTGGAATACCTATTCTCTTAAAATTATGATAAAAATTAGTCCGTTGGAATAATTTGATAAAAAAATTGAAAGGTACCAAATTTGCATCAAATAATACCAAGTAAATGGTATGTAAATGAATAGTAAGACGCTTAGTAAAACGTGCGAATGGTTATTATTTTATGATGGAAACTGCTCCATAATCGTAATTTGGCAAAGAAATTAAACGTAAAAAATTTGGGTCACATAGGTCTGTTTGTTAGATTCTAATATATACAGGCCCCAGTACTTGCAGCTACCTTCGCCGATGCTATAGCAATTTTCTGTTTTGATTTTTACAATTTCACACATTTGTACATAACCTGGGCGTTGTCCGTCTAACGCCGGGTGCTGATCATTGCAATTTATGCAAAATTTAAGCAAAAACAATGGGTACAGCTTTCAGCATGTGTATAGTATACTTTCTTACGATTCAACCAAAGTTTTTCTAATGAGCCAACCTCTTCTTAGACATTCATAGTATCACTATCATTAACAATTATTAATTTAATAAAAATAAAGGTGAATTCTTTTGCCTATATTGGTCTCTGTCTTCTCGATTCCGTGGTGTACAAAATGTATGAGGCAACGTCCAAATTCTCTTTGGAAAAACTATAATTGTGCAATTATTTTCATGTGCTTTGGTAGGGTTTTTTTCTTGTACTCAACCTTTTATTTCTTACTAACAAACAATGGGCTATAAACTAATCTTTTAAAGTTTGATAAATCTCGCGGAAATCCATATTTGGGAAGGAACAAAAGTTTACCGATATATGATTTTGTCATGATTATGTTTTGATCCTAGTGTATTTAAATACCCGGAGTCGTGAACGGTAGGCACTGCGCCCGTACTGTAATATTGAGTTGGGCAAAATAAAAATCCATATGAGTGAAAATTTCGTTGACTGCGGGCACCTGGGCATTAACAAATGTTTGAGAAACTTCTTTATCACTCGTGCATAGCTCAAATTCAATATCGGCGAAAAGTAAAGCAAACGCTTGAGAAACATGATCCAAGGTTTGCAATTCCTTTTGACTGCTATAAGTCATATCTAGGCTAGGAGATAAAGCGTTGTAAAGGGTAATTCCTTGATCTTTAACAGCTGCCATGAAAATATAATCGAAGTGGCTACGATATAAAGATAAAAGCGGTACGCCAGGGGCCTTTTCGGAACCAGTCTTCATAATTTCATAGGGAAAATAAACGACCCTACCTTAAGGTGTGTGCAAAGGTTTACAATCGGCATGTGGTGTCAATTCTAACATGTGTTGTGTGTGTTAAACCAGTGTTATGAAGAAGAACAAAATTATTCATCTGTTCATAGTTTTCTGTTAAAACTCTGGAGTTATGCGTCAAAATACGTGGAGTTGCAGGGTTATCTGTCAACGTAACGATTCAATTCACGTTGAAATAATTATACCATTGATGAAATAACTGAACACGTTTTAGGCGACGATGTGATGATGGATAGCTATTGTATTGGTATGAAGCTCACAGTTTGGATTGCTCTGTCGGATGGGGTATCAATACGTGTGAACGTCCTGAATGAGGACCCATTAAATATTCTATATGCTATTGGAATGGGTTCAAATTTGTAAGCTAAGAGAAAGAATGAAACTGCCACTGCTTGAAATTAAATTCTCTTCAGGAGTGTACGTCGCATTGCACTCTATTCCATAACCAAGCCAACTGAGAACGAAAAAGGTGAACGCGAAATTGATACAATTTCAGTGTCATTAGCTTTACAAATAGCTGAACGTGCTGGACGTTACCGCCCAATGTAAACATGGCTATGTTACAACTTATAAAAGCGAAGATTTGCCTAAACTAAGTGAAATATTAGAACAAACTCCCGAACCTCTAAAACAAGCCATATAATTTACTGGTAATTCGAAAATCATAGGGAAGACCTTCATGATAACTATTGTCAAAAATTTTACGATATTTTTGTTAATCTCTGTACCGTGGATGATTCCTTATGTTTTATGTGCAACATTGAGGATTTCCAATTTTTAGCAGAAATGATACAACATGTCCCGTTGCCGCTAAGAGCACGCTATGTGTTTTCCTGTGCACCTATTAAGAGAAAAATGGCGTTCCTATGTTCCATGTTCTTGAAGGTAAGTCACGAGTAAGTGGCAAAAGAAGGCATTTTAATTTTTCTCATATATAGATTGCTCGCCAATATAGTCGAAATGAACCCATAACTTTCGACATATTTATTACGAAAGTCAATAATCTCATCGGGAATATCGTTTGCTTTACCATAAAACTCTGCCTCGTTTTTATTCACCTCGCTATCACTGATATTAAAACGAGGTGACGAGGAGATTACGTGAAAGAAGTGAACCGATTTTATTGTTTGGCGAAACGGAACTTCAAGCTTTCTACAGATTACGTCAATGTGAGATTTCCCAACCAGAAGCTAACCAGGATTTTCGTAATGACTTTCAAGAGGCAATGGAACAAGTTGATCAAGCTTATTTGCAGGAAATGTTTGCTAATACACCCGCCTAGAAGGAAGAGAAACAAACAGATTTGAGTGAATTAGGCAGTATCGTTATTTGGACTTTGCAAATCATACACACTACATACACTATCCGGAGAAGCTGATGCGCAGACTCTACTCCTTAGAATGAACAGACAATCTTATCCTTTTTCTTTCTGTTTACTGTGTTCAGGAGCATAAATAACATGTATCCGAGTAAATTTGTCCGGTGCATCGCTTCGTTATTGCAGGATCCTGCAGTCCGGAAGAAGGCAAGCCTGCACGTCCGGTGTTCTGCTGGACCAACTGGTTGGTGGCGTAAAAGATGTCGAAGGCGCCGTGAAAAGCTTCGTGAATCTCTTGTGCTGCGAATGCCGGCTTAATATATTTGGAGAAGAGGGTCAATTTGTCCGTCTTATTCACCGCAAGTGTTCCATCGCTGTCCTCTTTACAGAAATCTTCTTCTTCAAACGTGAGATCTCTTAGGCACGCTTGGCATCCTAGCTGGTCACCGATGTACCGCGTACCCTATTGCGTACCCGGTAAACAGCCGTCGATGGTCTTCTTCGACTTACGACATCCCATTGGCGATTAAGTTGGTCAAAATTTTGCCATCAAGGTTGTAGGGTACGAACTGTTCTACGCCTCTCGCTTTGATTTCGTAGTTCAGTTCGTCTATTACTAGATAATCCTCTTCATGCCTGCATCCGCTACACCAAGTCGCCAACTGGAGCTCTTTTAGACGATCTGCCAGCTCCATTATGTCAACTGACGATCGGGTCCTCATCATAAAGCCGATCGCCATGTTGTAAAAGAATTCTTCTAAATGATTGTAACGTATTTGATAATTAACCTATGCATGGATGTTATTGTTTTTTTTTTTTTTTTAAATGCATATTTTCCGACCTGGCTCGTCGGGTGGGATGGGTAATAATAAAATGAATTTAGTTACATGACAGGTTTTTGTTTCGTTACAAATATTTTATTATTTTGAAATTTTTGACTAATATAAATCTATGCCATATCCATACTACTTTTCCCTCGCCCCTCGACGCGGATCGCCGCAGCTAAAAGAATTTTTAACAAATTGTAAGTTTAAAAAAAATTTTGATTAATATTAAGGAAATATAACACAAAAAGAATGTCAATTATTGATTTGACGTCTTAGGTTTACCACGCGCAAACCCAACTAATGTTACACGGTGTGAGAAGGAGTGTTTTTTTTTAACGCTTTATTGACCTTTTCGTGTTTTTCACCTTTTTGTGCAATAGCTTGCTAATTTTTTAGCTTCGAGCTTTTGTCTCCTCTATATATAAATCAATTCTTAATAATTAAAGAAGAAATTGCATAAAAAGAGGGTTTCTGACATTTATCCAATTTTTCTATTCTTAAAACATATTTTTGCGTTAATAAACCGTACATTCATCTTTCACTTTTTATGGCCGCAATGTAGCGATCGTTGAATCCAGCATTCTGTCGTGTACGTTCCCTCAATGCACAATTTCCATAATTATTCTTCGTTAAAATCCTTTTCTCTCAGTCACGCGCACCTACTGTTACTCTTGTTTTTGGTTTTGCTTTTTAAAATCGTTTCGCGTTGAAGATTGAATTACAATCATCAGTGTAATATTAAGGTGCGACTTTTGCGCACTTTCACAAGGCTTTATATCACGACTCCGCGTAATTTTTAAAATAGTCGTCTGTCAGCAAATAAGGAAACTTCTTGCTGATCGGAATTTTGTTTTCCCCAATAATTCTCATATTCCGTCCCCAAAAAAAAAAAAACTGTTTTTTTCTTCTGTCGTTTAAAAAAAAACTTCCTCAAAAAAAAAAAAAACTTTTCTGTTTGTTTTCCATTTTGACAAAAAAAGCCTTTTTCCTCTTTTTTTTATATTGTTTTCTTCTTTTTTTTATATATACTACAGTGTCTATTACATGATCCTGGTTTACCCTATATGCCAGGATGGTTATGTCAGGGTAAACTCGGACTCCTCGTGCATCTCATTGAGTTGATTTTGGAGCTCCACCAAATTTTCCTTGGAGATGGAGCTCCGGTGCAGGACCTCGACAAATTTGACTAGTGCATTGATGAGATCACACGTCCTTTGTGCCGCATCGTCGGAGTTGTCGATTTCATTACTCTTTACAGCCGCCTGGAAAGTCGCGATATGTATATTATTCAGGAATTGTACCATAACCGAGCGCGACCCCCGCGGTACCCTATACGCCGGCCTGCAGCCAGTATGTGACCAGTACGGTGAGCTGGGCGTCTTCATCTTCGCCACCTTCTTAAGTAAACTCAGTTTATATGAGCCACTTGTGTTTTTCTTGTATGTTGGCAATAACGCTTCCACCAAGTGGGGATAATCGCGCAGTAGGAGTATTGAGTGGGTGCTGCCGTCTGCCCGCGTCCTTTGGTATACTCCACTGTTGGATTTTTGGCCGAGTATTATTTGGTTTTCTGTGCCTCGGTCGCAAACGACATCTTTGACGTATAATCCCATATCTTTCGCGGCTTTAATATTCTCCTCTACTAGGTTCTCGAACCCACTCGTATTGGATGCGCGGGAGTTTGCGTTCAGCACCATGTTGAATGGGGTCAATAAACTCCGCGTTGCGAACACGAGGACTTTTTTGTGCGCCTCGGTCCGCGTACCTTCCTTATTGTAGCCGCATCCTCGCACCACGTCCTCCTTTTGTGAATACTACGTCTTCGAGTTCGAGAAGACGTCGTCGAAACTGGGCTGCACTATTCTGTCATGAATAGTGGGCACATCATGAAGTACCTCAGTGTTTGCTGGTGCTTGCTGCGGGAGAGATTCAGCTTGGAGCCGCTGATTTTCTTTTCTTTGTGCCGCCTGCGCTGACGTTGAAAAACCGTCACACTCCTCCTCCTCCATCGTCTGCAAGTACAACTCCGGCGTGATAGTAAGTACATCGCGAAATGTCTCGGGGTTTGCTGGTGCCGGGCTAAATTCGCAGAGTTCTGGCTCGATGTTTCGGGCAGGACTCGACGGTCTATCCCAATTCTCCTCATTTGCGACTTCTTCGTCCAACATTTCTTTGGTTATTTCAGAGGTATGCGCCTGAGATCGCCCCATTTCCACCTTTTTCAGCTGCCGCTTGACGTTTTTTAGGAGGGACCGCACTTTCTTCTCCGATATTGGGCGGTGCAGCTCCTTGCCTAATTTTTCGGCCAGTTTCTTGTACTCGTGCTTAGCCGAATGCCTCTTGTTGTCTTGAGGGCTTGGTGGAGCTCCGAATCACAACGCTTAGACATACTCGTAAAAATCTTCTTAATATTTTTAAATATAAAATTCAAATTTATAGTTATAAAATACTATACCGAATACGTATAAGATAGTCTATATAATAAAATAAGATGATAAGAAATATTTACGTTGTTTTAATAATTCTTGAACTTGAAAATAAATGATAAATAAAATTGACAAGTTAAGAATAAACAGTAATTATTACAATGAATAAATAATTTACAAATTAGAGAAAAATGAAATGGTTTTTTTTAAGTTTGTAAGGTGCGTGGCGTTGCTAAAAAAGCCTATATTAAATTAAAGTGTGATGTTAAGTAGTGCTTTTTGATTCCCAAACTTTTTTCGGTTTCGTAGTTATTCTCGCTTTAGAAATTTTAAGTAGGAGTAGTTAATCAGCTGAAAAAAAGAAAGTCGCTTGAATATGTCGTTGTAGGCTTTATCTTCATAAAGAGCAGAACATGGTTGTTAAAAATTCCATTCCCTTTCTTTTTTAACCTAATTGCCAAATACGGATCTGCTTAGTACTTGCAATGTGACGTTGCGTATTAATCTGAAGACTAATGTGAAGATGTAGTAAAGATTATTCCATACACAAACGAGAAGAGGATAAAAGAGATGAAGAAGAAAATGTGTTTGAGGCGCATGAAACAAAAGCAGAATGCAAGCAAAGCCGTCTTGACAGTTTTGCGACCAATTACAACCTACAAACTAAAGATAAGTCCGTACGTCAACAAAAAGTCGTCAGATTCCGCACTGCGACTATTGATGACTCAAATGAAGAGATGAAAAAAAGAAACCTAATATGGATACTTTTATAAATTTGAAGGATAAAAGTAAGCAATTTAAATAAAATGCAATTTTCAACTAAATTCATTTCATAATTTCAGATGTTACTAAACGCCGTAAACGCTCGTTCGACGAAATCGTAAATCGAAAACCACATCAGTTAAAAATAGCAAATAAATAAAAACTTCTGAAAGAGAAAAATTGAGATGAAAATATTTTATTCAAATTTTTTACTTATTTCTCTTGTTCTTCTCGTCTTTATTATCCTTTCAATAATTTTTATTTGAATTTATTGTAATTTAAATTTAATTTGTTTTGTTTTCTAATAGTTATCATATATTTAACCTAATTGCCATAGAGATCGCTGAACACTTTTTGCTTCAACTGTGAAAAGAGAAGAACTATATCGTTGTTACAACTTTCGAGCTTTAAAATGCTTTGCAAGGGCTAACACAACAACAACAAGTATGTATAAGAATACAAGTATGGCGGCGCACATGCGTTGTTGTTGGCCATACTTGTATTACAAGTATGGCGGCGCACATGCCGCATGTTGTGTGCCGCGAATATGAGTGCAGGTGTTTGGTGAAAATGCGTCTCAAAGCCAAACCGCTTATTAATTTTTGTATGTCATGCATCAAAGAAATAATACACTTGGAGCCAGGAATATTGAAATTTGTTGTGCAAAATGAATTATCAAATACTCGAATTCCGAATATTCTTGGTGTAATAAGTTTTTTTTGCATATTCGTGGCGTATGCGGCTAATTCTTGGTGTAAGAGGCTCAATCTTGATGTAATAGGCTTTTTTACATATTCTTGGAGTGGTCCCAGAACCGACCCTTGTCTGTTATAGACGTAAGACGATCCAAGTTTACAAACCGCGTAAGAAAAATTAAAGTGCTCTATAAGCTTCTTTTTCGAAAGTGGCGCGGTGTATTGAATTAAACGCCTTGAAGCGATTAAGAAATAATAATGCACGTGATTTACTCACATTAAAGTCAATTTTAGCAGATTCGTCAAAACGCCTAACAGAGACACACCAGGCTGTCGCGGACGGAATACATACTGAGATTTATATATATACAACCTAATCGCCGGAAACACCTGATCTTTAATACGACGATCTACAATCTTTGATATAGCGCGAAGGATAAAAACTGGTCTAAAATTGGCAAGGTCTTAAGATTCTTTGGAGTTAAGGACAGTGACAATAAGGGCAGTTTCCCAAAGATTGGTGAAATCGGATGATGAATTAATTATATCAAACAACAAGAGATTAGTGGGAATATAAGATTCATACAGTATCTATTCAGTTCCGTCCTTATAATGTTTATGATTTTATTGCATAATAATAAATTGCCCAGTTGTATGGAATAGGGTTCGACCTGTAGACCAAGAAGACCAAATCCCTTAAGAGGCACGCAAAGAAAATATCTGTGTAGTTCATTCAACTATTATGATTTAATCGAATTCTTTTTTAACAACCACAGCGTAGGCTGTCAAGAAGAAAAAAAAAATATGCACATATCGTGCCTATGTCAGGGTAGTTAGGTACTAGCCCAGCATAAAATTCAGAGAAGCATGAATATAGTTCATTCCAATTACTATGGTTATAGTCTCGATATTCTAAGAATTCATGTGCCCATGTGTATTCAATACCAGCAACAATTAAATGGTTAGTGTAATCTATTTAATACCAATTTGATTTTAGTATAATTAATCTTACTAAACATAATTATTTTCACCTCATTTATAATAATAAGAGTATAATAATTTAAAAACATCTTCATTTTATTATTAGCATAAGCATTTATTTAACCCAATTTTATATTTGGTAAAGTAAGCATCATTTTTAATTATATTTTAGTATATAAGATATGCATAATACAAATAAAAACCAAGTACTTTATTGCCATCAATGATTAACGCAATTTAGATGCGATTTAAATTCAATTGAATATAGAGATTTGAATTGATTGATTAATCTGTATTCACAAAACCAGGTGCGTCGCGAGAATTTGCGGAACCAAATTTGCGCGAAGCGCGAATGGTTGGATTTAAAATAATTTCAAGAAAAATAATTAAAAATATATTTCTTTTATCTATCCTTGGCAGGATCTTATCCTCTGCAACATCCATAGGGCGATAAATATCGCAACCGGCGATAGCAAGAAGGAATTATAAGAAAAATTACAAAGAGGAAGAATTGTACACAAAGAACAAAAACAAAAGTTAAAAAAATTGACACTATTTATTACGTACTATATTTAATTAGAATAGAACAAGATTTCAAATACACATATTCTTTGCAATTAACTTCGTATGAACCAGCCAGTAGAAACTGTCCAGGTTTTAACAAAAATAGAGCAAAAGCTAAAGAAAGTACAGGTAGACCTTACACTAAAAACAGGGCTGAAACAAAACCCAAGGAAGTTTATGTCTTAAACACAACAGCTCCAAACATCAAAGACCACTAAATCCCACAGCTAACAACAAAACTTAAAAATACACATAGCTATATAAAAATTAATTTAGAACAACAATTAAAATATTTGTCCTCAGCCATGGCTTTCAACATTGAAACAACAATGAAAACAATACCTTGCTTTAGTGGTAACTTCAATAAGTTCGAATCATTTTACAAAGTTGTAGAACTTTTAGCAAAGAACCTAAATGATAATGGAAGCACACAACTTCTTGAGTTCATCTGCCACATCAGGCACTTACAAAACAGGATACAGGATCTATATCATTAACTGAGATCCAATTTCAAAACTTCCCAAACAATATCCTCTATTCAGAATACACTAACAAATGTATACCAAAAAGGAAACATGCAAAATTACGAAGGCAAAATCGTTTCTCTAATAGGCCAGCTAAACAGCCCAGAGCAATTAGGTAGCAATCTAACAGCAGTGGATGGTACCGTTGTCATGAAATGAAAGTTACGCTCTCACAACATTCAAAAATGGTATTAAGGATCAATATAAACAAACCATATACGCGGCACAACCTTAACATACGCCGTCAACCTTGCACTTGAGCTCAAAAAAGACCTAATATTTCAAAACAATAACCAAATTCTACACACACATAAACGTAACTATAACCCAAACCCCGAACCTCAACGCCAACATATCTATCAAAATCACTGTCAACACAAACAACATTATCCACACCAACGCAAATATCAAAACCGTTTTTAGAACTTACCTCATAGAAACTACGCTACCAACTTCCCCAAAAACACTAACAACATTTTCACTAGATACAACAATTTCCAACATAATCGATTACCGAGAAACACCAACAACACATTCAATAGAAACCGCAACGACACGAACAGAGGAAAGGTTAATGTCAAACGGAATCAGGGAAATATGTCACCACAGGTGATCGAAAACACGATGCATAAAAAAGGAATTACACAACAGAGACAGAGAACAGAGAGAAAACAGAGAACAACATAACTATAAAGTTACTAATCGATACAGGAGCAGAAATCTCGCTAATTAAAGTAAATGTATTGAATTAGAAATTAAATGGCATAAGTTCAGAAAAATTAGACACTGTAGGAACCGCACTAATAAATTTAAAAACGAGACAAACCAGATCCTCACATAACTTTCACGTTCCTTGCTTCCCCAATAAAAGGAATGATAGGAACAGACTTTTTACAAAAATAACTGTGCAAAATAAACTACGAGAAATTAGTTGTAGAATTAAACGCGTGCAACGAAATCATTGTTTTACCTGTGGAAACTGACAACCCAATGACTATTGCAATACCGGCAGAAATCATACATCCATTAAAATTGAACTTGAAAACAGATTCAGTAGTTCTGAATGAAGAATTACAAAAAGGTATATACTTAGCAAATTCAATTGCACCAAGCAATGGTGCTACACACATTAAAATATTGAACACCACAAAAAACAACAACCATAGGAAATCTAAAAGTACAAACGAAACCTACAAAAAACTACCTTATACTGTAAACTAGTAGCAATACACACTCGACTTCATAAACTCCTACAAACAATAAAGATTAACCAAGAAGAACGAATTCAACGAATTTCAAGACATTTTTCGCTTACAAGTAGAAAAATAAACAGCTAACAATCTCTATACACCAAAATTATCAACAACTGACAAAAGCCCAGTATACGTAAGAAACTTGAGATTACCTCAATCACAAACTCAAAAAATCAATAACTAAGTGCAGAAATTAATCGATGACGATATTGTAGAACCTTGCATAAGTCTTTACAACCCACCCCTACTTATTGTACCAAAAAAAAAATCGCGACGATTCAAAGAAAGGGAGACTTGCAGGTGACTCTAGCAAATTAAACGATAAACTAGTAAATGACAAATTCCCCCTATCCAGACTAGAGGATGTACTCGACAAACTAGGTAGAGCGAAATATTTCTCCACACTAGACATGACAAGTTCTTTTCACCAAATTGAACGAGACAAAATTTCTCGGCCTTTCACAACCTTTTCCACAAACAAACAAAGGGCACTGTCAAGTTAAGAGACTACCATTTGAACTAAAAATTTCTTCAAACAGTTTTCAGAGCACGCTGACTATAGCCTTGAGCGAACTAGATTCTAATGCTTTCCTATTAATACGAGATTATTATATTTGGCTCACAACGAGCAGACATCACATTAAATAAATGCGTGGTCGTCAACGCGGCAATCACATATACCTCATTTCAGTTCCTCCTTAGGTGATATTGTGGTTCAGTCAAATATTACAGGTTACAGGTTCTCTTTTATAACATACAGCTTATAATACTTGTAAGGTTAATTGTAACGCTATGGTATCACCCGCGGAAACCCGAAAGTATCAAATATGAAACAGTTGAGGTTATCTGCGTATGTAAATGTTAAAATATAATTTAATTAAATTCAGCATAGGGCTCCACCATTGATTTCTGAAGCACACGAACGTCGACCATAAAATAGCTTGATCGCATTCGTTGCAAACAAATTTATTAAAAAAACAATACGGTCCAAAATTCCACAATACGGCATTTTACACGACTTAAGTTAAGCGTGTGTGTTTGGGTTATATGTGTATGTGGACAATTTATTAACGCATTAGCATGTGGATAGTTCATTGCTCAATACAGATTAAAATTCTCTTCATATTGTAGTTAGGTACTCAATGTGCCAGCAGGTTTGTAACACACCTGATTGAAAAACGCATTTAAATGTTTTACGTGAATGCCATAACAATTGACAGGCATCGATAGTGAAAAATTGTAAATAACAATACGGCGTCTCAGTTTAATTACGCCAAGCAACTCTCAATCCTCAATCTGTAGATTTCAATTTCTATGACATGGAGTCCACACATTAAGAATGTTATTCAATTATTGTTCCAATTAGTTCACTGGGTACTTTTTCTCGCATGATGGGCTATTTTTTGTACTTAAAAAATTTCTTCCATTTCCTATGTATTATATTTGCTACGTAAATTCTATATGCAAAACACACATTTCTATGTTAAAGTTGAAAATGACTGGTCCAATATATATGAAACTGAAGGTAGAAGTCACGTAGGGAAACGTTCTAAGTCGAATACTTTATGCAATGTTCACTTCAGATTTCCCGGTCGCTGACAACAGTTTAACTGCGGCGAGCGCTGATGACACAGCAATCCTATTTCTATCTAGTCAACCCATGAATGCTTCCTACGAACTACAAATCCATCTCGGCAAAATATCTCTTTGGCTAAACAAATGCTAAGTGTTAAGTAAGTGTTCTTGTCCGTCATTACTTTTGAATGGCAATGATATCCCTATCCACAACTGCGTAAACTATCTCGGCTTACATATTGACTAAATATTAACATAAACAAATCATAATAAAACTAAACGCTAAACTTGGCTTTAAAACCAGAAGAATCTATTGACGAATTCTCATCTTACTATAAGAAACAAATGCATTGTGCACGGGAGTAGTCTGTAATATTTGGGCTTACGCCGTGCAACTATAATTCTAATATTGACATGCTCTAAAAATATCAACGAAAAACTCGCCGGTTATTGTTAGTGCCCCGTGCTTTGCTCGCAACAAAACTACTCATAATGACTTACATTTCTGCGAAAATTTCAACGCATATCTTCAAAATATCTTGTCAGACTGGGTAACCACATAAATCCTTTAGCAATATATCTCCTGGCTGAATCCAATAAAATAAGAAGACTGAAACGACATCATGTAGTGGATCTTTCATTTAGAAATTAATTTATTATTTCTTTTTATTCATTTGAACATCATTGTTATCCTGTCCCTTTTAGGGACAATACTCTCTGTGGTTTTTCCCATCTTCCTGTAACATTTACTTTTTATTTTTTTGGATAGATATGTGATTTAACATAAACAAAAATGTTTGTTGCATTATCAGATATATGTCTTATTATTATTATTATTATTGTTAATAAAATCGTTGATATTAATCGTATAGTCAAAAAAGAGCTTGCCTTTACCATTGCTTATCGTTTACTTAAAAATCTTCAGATCATTTTGGTAAGATCAAATGGTACAAGTTAAGGCTGATTGTCAAAACCTTTGGTCGTAACTAACGAATATTTGCTTAGAATTTATGAAGAAAACAAGTGAGAACCTTATAGGTGAGCACGACCATCTATTAGATACCTTACTAGTACTACTACTAGTTCGCATAGTACAGTTATTAACTCGGTTTGGTTTTAACACGCGAAAAATTACTTTTCATTTTGCTGCAAAAGCACACTTTTCATGAAAGGTCGCATATTGGAGGATGCGCAAAATATCACATGACGTGATCCAAATTTAGCAGACTTGATTTCAAAATTTTATCATTCTTCAGTCCTTGTCATAAAAAACTAGAAATAAAACTTTCTCTCCACATAAGGCCTTGCTTGTCTTGATAACACCAATATTTGTTTGGGATCTTAAAAAAAATTGACCTACGTGGTCCAAATTTGGTAAGGTTAACTTCTTTGTCAATTTACTATTACGAATCAATTTTCAAGTACTGAAAAGTGTACCTTTTTAGCATGTAAGGATTTAGTTTTCGTAGGAATTGTTATATGAGAAACGGTTGAAAAAACTGCAACAGCCTAACCAAATATTGCATATTAATTTAGAATGTCGAAATACTATTAAACCGCGAAATTGTCGAAAAATTTTGAAAATTGCAATTTTCACTTCATTTCATTAATTCATTTATTAAGTAACTATGAAGCAGTTACATAGATAGATTTCATAGGCAAAAAGAAACTACAACGTAAGTGAATGTACAAGTCAGCTAGGAGGCTGCTAATGTAATCATCTTGTTCAACAAGCTCCATAATCATCAATTCGTATCAGCGACAACATATACATTATAAGCCTAGCAGTGGTATCAATTTTCTTCTAAATGTATTCAAAGAAGCATCGAAGGATTTTAGACTCAGTGGTAAGGCATTTCAATATTTAGCAACACGAACAGTGAAAGGTCGTTCAACTGATTGATGAGTTAAACAAACGTGATATTAATATGAAACGGTTTCTGTTCGATGTAGAGAACTATAGTCGTTCAATTAAAAGGCTTGGGGATCGAGTTTGAGTGATTTTGCAGAAGTAGGTAAGCAATCTAAATTTTAGATAATTGGAAAATGAGGGTTTTATGAACGAATGATCGAAGGAGAGGGTATAGTCTTTAAGTTTGACGCTATAAACAAAGCGTTTTATACGAGTAAGAATACTACCAAGACTATCTAAGTTATACCTTGGACTCCTCAAAGAATAATTCAACACAGTAATTATGTTGTGTATGTGATATGTTTAACGTTTGGAGACAGATACATATTTAGATTGCGTAGTTTTCGGAACATAAAGCAAACTTCAGCAGAGACATTGCATTGAATCTACGAGATCAGATATTTTTATAATGGAGGAGAATTGAAAAATAAGGTTTTAGTCTTAATGGGGTTAATTCAAAACATCTTATCCAATAGTTAAAAATTGCTAGAAATTTCTTAATATTGTTTTCGAGCGAATGCAAATTATTTGCATTATCTCTATAAGGCAGGAACATGTCATATACGTACACAAAAAACACTGCGGTCGTTACCAACCAAATGCCCAAGATTATTTACGAAGAGATTAAATATTAGGAGGCCCGTGAGGAAAGAGTTAGAGTCGTTTACAGAAACAAACTGTTTGCGATCCGAAATATGCGACCACATAGCCTTACAAGAAAAGTTGAATTTATCACACAATTTCTTAGTTACCTTAGTGCATGAGACTCTGCCAAATGGTTTTGTTAGATCGAGACCGACAAGAACACAGCTCCTATAAACATTGATATTATCCCTAACGAATTCCGCAGACGCAGATTAAAAGGGCCGAAAGACGAACTGGATATCATGCAGGGCATTACTGGTATTCAAGAGTAAATCAAGTTGTTCCTTCACGATAAACTCTTGGATATTATGTTAGTCATTTTTCGCTTCTTTGGAAATTTGGAGGTTATTAGTACCGTATTTACGATCCATAACGGATGGTTAAAAATGTCGGGAAAGATCAAGTTGACAAGTTTGATAGATATTCCCTCAAATCCAACCATGGTGGATGTTATTTTTCGAACAGCATTATGAAGAATGTTTTCAACCATATGCTGGGATGGGAAAAAGAAATCTCTATCTCTAAAATTATTGAAATATGGTGGTGCATCGCGGAAATTTAGTTGATTTTAGACTCATTAATAGCGTTTACATGTACCTCATTGGGATCATCTCTACTATCTCCCAATATACCTTTATTAGGCAGCACGTTTGCTTACACTTAGCATTTCCGAAGAAGTTAGCATACACTTGATTCCTTGCGTTTCTCATTTTGTTAGTTTAGCCTATTACGCAACTTATAATACATTCGCCATGCAATAGAATGAACCCGGTTAAGAGTGTCATTTCCAGATAAATATTTAGAGTCGCGAATCAGATATAGAATGTTGTGCAATATGCTGATTAGGAAGTCAACTTGAAAGTCCACGCAATGATTGCATTAATTATAAACCTGTTAATGATTTTATAACAGACTTCGTGTTCAACTTTGATGACGTTGACAGAAAGCAATAATGACATCAACACGTAACCTGAGAAACCAGGGACAACAGCTTGACAATATTATACAGAAGCGGGATTCTCACTTATGAGACAGTGATCGATAAGGGAAGTGGATTGTTGCTGAATACTAAAATGAGCCGGTACACAATTATGGTTGCAAGAGAGACCATTCCTGGGACACATGGCTTGTACGTTGAAAGTGAAATAAATCGCAATTAAAATCTCCAGTTATGAGAATATTGGGATACAGTGCAAGCAGCCCACGACGCATTCTCTCGAAAGTGGACATGTGTCCTCTGGCCAAATAGATCACCGCAACCAACAATTTATTGTTCTGTAGATTCAACTTAACGAAAAAAAGATTCCCAGACGAGATGTATAGAGTAAATCCCCCAACTCTCCTAATACTCTAGCAGTTCAAATGAGCAACGTTAAGATTAAGACTCTCATTTTCTTCTGTACCACAAGTAATGTGGGCATAAAAAGAAAAATTATATTCGATTGTGGCGGAAGTTCTTATATTTACCACCTTTATCTCAAAAAAAAAAGGTTAAAAAAGAAAATAAAATTGCAATATTTCATAACAGCAGCGCGTGAGCAACCACAATGCATTTTTCCTTTTTTTTTTTTGCTATTGAAAACAAAGGTGATCTCAGTTGGGTTACGGGTAAAAGTGTCCTGTAATTGATTTGGCCCATTTTCCGTTCCAACCTACACGTAAGATCTTTAAATGTTTGTGCTAAATTGGAGCGCGATATTCACTTTTGAGGCCAGGAGAATATTTAACACAAACATTTCACAGATCGACACGCTTAAGTCAATTCAGAATTTAAAGTTGATTAACGAGGTATAAATTTAATGGGATCTCCGAAGCTTTCTTCTCGGTGTTGGACACGTTTTGATGAATGAATGGTGATAGGTGATAGATATCATAAAATTTCGTAAATATCTTTTGAATTTGAAATATGTTGTTTTTACTTCTTTGAAATATGTTATTTTACTCCTTCTACCTCCTTTGCTCCTCCTACGCCTAAAATAATTAAGCTGAAAAGTACATGTCTGACTTTCAAATGATTTTAATAAATAATTAAACCCTTCCCCATTATTACGAGTATCTCAAGTGAAAGGAAAATAAACTGAATTGGCTTATTACCATTTTATTTATATCATTTTATTTTTCAAAAGACATCTTTTATCATGCGGAGTAAATTCCCTCTTGTAAACATAATTTAATTTGAATTAATTTAATTTATGTTAAATAGGCGGATTTATTACTGAAGTGAAGTTAGCCCACCGTACATAGCCCACATTTAGCAAAGACAAAAATGTGTGCTATCTTCACTCTAGAGTAATCACCTTTTTTAAGGTACTTGATAATTGAACGCTACGAAATTATTGGAAAAACTAAGCAAAACTAGAAGTATAAACATAAATAAAATAGGAAATTATGCAGAAATGTTTTTAGATATTAAAAAAAAATTTTTTTCTTGTATTTACCATATAGTGCATGTACCTGTCTCTTATACACATCTAGATGTGTATAAGAGACAGACATAAAGTAGTTATAAAAAAATTTTAAGAAATATGACGTGTGCCATTTTTTGATATGTTTTAAAGGACGCTAAAACCTATCAGAAAAACATAATTTCGTTACCCTGTATAGGGTCCATCACCTCGAAATTCGCCAAAAACCGGTCCGCTCCATATACCCAAAACACTAAATTAGTTATAAAAAAATTTTAAGAAATATGACGTGTGCCATTTTTTGATATGTTTTAAAGGACGCTAAAACCTATCAGAAAAATATAATTTCATTACCCTGTATAATATAAATTTTCGAGATTAACTAAAGATCTCTTTTTGGATGTTAAGTTAAGACGGACCAAGCCAATAAATTTGTGGCTTATATGTCCAGTAGTAATTATTAGCAAGAAATGTATATATGTTTTATATTCTAAACATTTTCTCTAAAATTTGTCATCAGCTGTTACATTTAGAAAAAAAACCTTTTTTATTTATGTTACATATTAAAACGACCAACCATTTATTAATATTAGTTTCTTTTTCTTCTTGAATGTTCAGCGGGACGAACAGACAAATTGCCGTATTATAAAAAAGGTGCACTATGGGCCTTAATAAAGTTGACAATTCATTTTTGTTGGTAAATTCCACTTTTTGCAAGATTTGAAAATATTTCTGAGGTTTATTATTACTTTTTTGATACGTTATTGTTGTTAGTTAATGATAAACGTATTTCTATTTATTTTTTCATTTCTTGTAAATTTTATTGTTATATTTAAAGAAATCTTTTTTTTCTTTTAAATAAGTGTATGTTTGCGAAGTGTTCTGAAAGTAGATGGGAGCGTAGTGTCGTGAATGAGCAACTACGGTTAACTGTGTAAAAAGTAGGTTTGCAGCTCGACCCTTAGATTTTATATGCCTAAGTTGTACGCGTTGAAAAGAGAAAAGATTGATAAATAAACCGCCAAGTTTTGAGAAGAAAGTTTATCTAAGATGATTAGGCTGGGAAAAGCGAACGAGGATAATTTTGGATTGGGTTTGGATTGGTCGCATACTTTGACGAATAGATGATTCAAATTTTGGACAAAAGAAAACAAGATAATCGGGAGATTGTAACGCACCGCATGTGTTTAAATGCCTGAATATTGCGTTGATTTTATATAAATGATCACCACATCTGTTGTGGTTGAACATTAATCTGTCAATGACGCGTATGACGCCACGTCCGACATTGAAAATACGGAACCGTGGTCTAACATTTGTATGCGGAGCTAAAGAATATGAATGACCTCCAAAATCGAAGGTGTTCCATTATTGCTGTCAATTGCGAATTTTTTATTTTTTTATAATTCACGCGTATTACTGATCTCATATTGTGTTGGCAGCATAGCAAGTGTGGTGAATCGACAGCTATAAAAGCAGCGCGCGACCATCGATCGTTCTTTTATTGTTCAGCGACAGTGAAGGAGACAGGTAAGCAATCCATATTATTCCTTCAGAACGTTGATGATTGGCTGTTTCCTGCAATAGGACTGTCAATCATCCTTCGGTCTGAAGTATACTCCTTCAAACATTATATGATTAGCTGTCTCCTGCAATAGAACTGTCAATCATCCTTTGGTCTGAAGGATATTTCCTTTTATTCCTTCTGTCTGAAGAATAAATTCTTGGAGTAAGCTGGTGTGATTGTACGCTGAAACATATCCCCGATCATTGCAGATTAAAGATGCGGCAATTCTTCAAAACTGCATCTAGAACTGCATCTAGTGGTTTACGGAAATTTTAACGGTTTCAAGAAAACAAAAAGCGCCACGCATCACACAC
>KK500241.1:15363-37093 GCA_000688715.1 Glossina pallidipes | reverse complement strand
GTTCAATTCTGCCACAGCTTGAACGTTGTCGTATTGGTCTGAATCTGCAACTGATCTCTCTTCCACGGAGGCTTCAGCAATTTTCCGGGGCGGATTGAAAACCCTCACTTCTTTACCTCTAGTCTTAATATCAGACAGAATGAGCTCCCGTTTACGACAAATTTCGCGAAGATGACTAATTGAGTTTATATGTAAATCGACTAGTCCAAGTTGAGTTTCCGGCAGTAAATTCCTTTGGACTACCTCCACTAATACCTCTTCAGTTAATGGCTGCTTCAGTTTGTCTGATAATTCTAAAATTGATTCAAGAAAACTATCAAAGTTCTCATTTGGATTTTGCTTTCTGTCTGTAATTAATTCTCGATAATCGAAATCAGACCGAACATCTTTGTACTGGGCACGAAGAGCTGAGCATAAAGCAGGCCATTTAATAAGCGAAACCGACCTGTGGTAACGCCAATACCAATCAGCTGCTTTGCCTTCAAACAGAATATTAGCAAAATTATATAACAAATCAAAATTTCCTCCCAAGGTTTGCTTAGTCAAAACCTCGACTCTATAAAGAAAGGATTCACTTGATAACCCAGAAGTTCCCGTAAAACGAATCTTCCAATTATAAATCATTTGACCAACTTTGTTAGTTTGTAGAGTTACTTCTGCGTTGTTAGTATTAGATGGTACCGCAGGATCTTGTAAATTCCCAAGACTGGTAGCATTAAGTCCTAGGCGTTGATCTAATGGCTGCTGGCTAATGTTTTCAGTACGATTAAAGCCCAGATTGAAATAGGATTGAGATTGAGCTTGATTTGGCATCGACGATGTGGAGGGCAAATTTATTTTCCTTAATCCTTCTTCGATGTTTTTCTGAACCATCTCATTCATCGTTACACTAAGAGATTCCAAGAATTTCAATTGTTGAGCTTGTACTGATGACAGCACCATCTCGCTAATTTGTTGTGTAAGTTCGGGTGATAAAGATTGCGACTGCGGGGTTAGATTTGGGGTATTAGCCATAGTTGCTTTATTACTATCAAGCAACCTAGTTTGTTGTCTAGTTAATATTTAACCGCCAATATCTTCTATGGGCAAATTGGTTTGGTAATTAGGACAAAGTTGTGATTTATTCAGGGATGCTTTCACACAAGACTTGTGAAAGATGTGATCACAAATCGTTCTATGAAAGTTCCTTCTGGGGTCCAACTCGTTCTGACATATAGAGCAAATAAGTACCGAATCTGTCTGACTAATTGTTAAATCTTCTTCACTTCTACGTAACGACATGAGAAAATATCGCAACAGACTTAAAAAAATATTTTCAAAAATTCAAAGTTAACAATCAAAAGATTTCTATGAACTAATAATTCAGTTGTGGTAAAATAGCGGTAAATAAAGCAAATTCTTAGTAGCACAATTACATTGTTAGATCCTGGCTGGTTCAGTAAGTATATATGTATATGTAGATGTGTTGTATTAGTGTATTGTAATAACTGAAAACAAAAAAAACATAAACTAATAAAATAAGCAGTTGCTATGCTTGGCTTGATCCAATGTAATACCAGAATCAATAATTTTCAAAAAGCAATAACAATATTTACTGCTTTGAATGACAGCCATTCATAAATAGACTCTGCTTAGTCATAAACCAAGTACAGATAATCCAATCTATGAAGTGTAATGCCATACCAAGGTTCATTCCAACCCGGAGCGAGAATAGGATATTCCATTGATATAGCTAGTTACCAAATATTGTCAAGAAAACAAAATGTTTAAGTGGTCCATCCGAAAAACAAGGTTTAGTCCAGTTGTAAAGCAGAATCTAATAATCCTGACCTCGAATGAACCGATACCGTACGTTCAACCGATCGCACCATGGTTTAGCCAAGACGAAATCTAGAGCTAATATTCTAATGATGCAACAATCTGAACGTTACAAATAATAAAACATCTGCCGTACTAAATTTTGGAGGATACGAATATTTTTGTTATATATAAAGTGGAAAAAAAAATGTAAGTGTAATTTGGGACACCGAAGAGTTCAACGATTACATCGTATATAAATACACAATAATAATAACTCTTCGGGCCCCACGTTGGGCGCCAATAAAAATCCTCTGTAACATACCAGAAGGGCTCTTCCTAAACTATGGTTAGCTCGCCGAAATTGGGGGGGTCCTAAATAAAAATCTAGCCCTGGAGAATTTTTATAATATGTCAGTGTTGAAGTGTAAATGTGTTATTACTTACTTCGCCAGCCAATGATCGAGTAAACTTAGTTGTTGCACATTTTAATGTTAACGGTAACAAACAGTATAACAAAAGAGTTTTAAGTTAATTTTAGAATTAAAACTAAAGAACAAATTTATATAATAATAACCCACCGTAACCGCCGAATTTACATTCGTGATTAATAATAAACAAAAAAAAATTTATAATTTTTCAAAAAAAAATTAAACAATTAAATAATTCTGCTCAGGATGTGTAGGTAGCTGCGTTGCTGAGATTTTAAACTGCCATCATGGGCTTCGGAACTACGATGCTTCTCTCACGTTCTCCTTTCATTGAATAAACCGCTACATTGGGGTTTGTTGTTGTTCTAAATAATTTGACGTCAACAGCATTGAAGTCTTGCATACGAAAATTGTTATGTATTATTTTCATTTGTTTCTCTATTTTCTTAAACACATCGTTTCCTTGAGTAAACAGCTACACTGGTATTTGTTGTTGTTTTAAATAATGTAACGTCAACAGCATTGATTTGAATTGTCACCGTAATCGAAACTATATATTTTTTTTATTTTTAAAATTTTTTTGCACATAAAAGAAAAGTCAGTTAGCAATTTTCTTGTGTTCTGATGATAATTTTGCATCTATTTTTTTATAAAGATGACATTTGTACAGAGCTTTCGTTTTTGTTATTTTCGATTTATTTTTTGTGTATATTTTACAATTACTTTTTTTAAAACTATTTTATTAATAATCACGTAAATTTTTGTTTCGTTTTACGCGGGGAATAAGAAGAAAATCCAAAAATTCGATTTTAGTAAGAATTTGCTTCTCTTTTACCAACTCATAAACACCTCTCATATCTTAATGAAAATCATTTAAGTTGGTCTTGTTGCGGAAATTTTATGCGATAATTTTTTTATGATCTTTTATTTGAAAGTTATCTGCACTTATTCGTTCCTCAACATTTTTTTTTTAAAACTTCAATTTTTTTATTATTTCCATTTTTACCAAGCTGCACGAAATCCAGAAATTGACTGACTCGAAAAAATTATAAATAGAAATAAAAAGAATACTTGATGCAAATTTTTTTTTTTTGTAGTTTATGTAAAGGGTTTTTTTTTTATTTTTTTTATTTTTATATCACAATCTCCTGCCGAATTCATTTTCTACACGTTGAGTATACGCTGAGGAGTTGATGGCGATTTTAAGGATTAATAATAACAATAATAATAATATTAACAGCTTTATATACAAAAATTATGATAAGGCAACGAATTAGCAAAAACTTTAATAAATGTAAGCAAACGTGTACTCAAAATGCGACAAAAAAATACACATATACCACTTTGACAGAAACCAAGCACATACAAACGCACACAAAGCAGCTGTTCAATTTGCAGGGAGACGAAGCAACGGTATCACCTTATAAGTTTTATCAAAACAAAACCATATACTAATTGCCAGATTTTTATAACATCAGAAAAATGTTGCCAGGTTTAATTTGAATAAATGTGTTCAAAACTTAGTTATTTTTCGCAACTTAAAAACGTAAATTTCATTAATTTTAACTACTTGAAAAAGTGGCTCATTTTTAATGATGTTACTTTTTACGTGGATATAAGTTTTTGTAAGAGCTTAGTACGTGATGCAAACTCAAGGGTAACGAGATCATTACATTATTTTTAATAGAATTGGAAATTAGAAAACATGTATACGTGTGTACATAGCATTACAATAAATAAAAAAAAATTGAGTGTAATAACTGCATTACATTTATTCTTCGACAGTAATGCTTTTTACAGAATGAATACATTCTTCTTTGTTAATCAAATGACAAGTCTTATTCACTAATGACATCAACTGATTAACATCGTTGGCCCAATTATTCAAAACGTCCGAAGCACTTTTTTTGGTGGTGAAGTAGACAATTTCGGCAGGGCGGTCAATTTTAACACGTATAGTGTCGCTATTGGCCAGCTTTGAAAGATACTCTTCACAGCGTGTTGCGGGTAAATTCAATAATTCGCTCATACGTTTCAAATGCACCCGTGAGTAGTACATTGCAATAATGCGAATGTTCTGAAATTTTTAAAAAAGATTGATCTTTTCTTGTTTGTCAAGCGAAAGAAAACTGCTTACATGTTCAATTAATCGATCTTTAAGTTCAGCAATGCATTTTCGGCCGTGCTTTGTATTATCTTGGAACATATCATTTTCGGCTAATACTGTGCCAAAGTCATGATTAAACGTATCGAAATTAATCAACTCCTTTGACATAAATAATCGTAAAATTTCTCTATGCAAACACAAACCAATTATAAAAACAATTCTTTTGAAGGAAAACGTTATTACTTGTAAATGGGTACTTCTTCCAGTTTCTTGATTTTGGACAATTTTGCCATCATATCGCTTTGTTCATTATCGTATGGTGCCAGAACTGAATATAGCACAGCGCATATTAGTCTCTGCTTCTGTTCTTTGTCTTGTTCGGGTGTCAACTCTACCGGGGGCAATGCATCCGCCTGTTTGATCTCTTCTTCTTTGTCTCTTTTCTTTTTGTCATCTTCCTTAAAAGTAACGCTTTTCTTTTTGCTTTCTTCAATCGCTTCAAGTGAAGGCGTCTGACGAGGCGGTTCAGCTATTGCTTGATAATGACGTGAAGTCTTCAAATAGGAAGAGTCACGATCAAGCCTTATCATCAGATCATAATATTTCAATTTCAAATCATGCTGCGCAGGATCATCAAAAAACTTTATACTAATCTTCTTAGCAATAATTTGTGTGGAAACTAGATCTTCTTTTAACAAACATAAGCGCATCTGCTCCAAAATTAATTCAACCTAAAGTTTAAGAAAGGGAAAAGATTAAAAAGAAATCACGAATGAGAAAGCCAAAAATCATACCTTTTCCCTCTTATCCATGGAACCATATGTTTCAACTTGCAATTCCTCCATTACTGCAGCGGCTCCAGATATGTCACCATCAGCTTCTTTAATATCAGCCAATATTTTCGTCAACCTTGCTCTTTCAATTTCTACATATATTTTTCCTTCCGTTACGGACCTTAGAGTATCAATTAATTTCAATTTAGTTTCCTTATCAGGAGTTTTATCTACATAAGAGCAGCATTCTTGTATCATTTTAGAAACCGCTTGTTTCAGCTGCGAACGTCTCTTAACTAACAACGTAACATATTCATTCAAAGCATTCCAATTGCCAGCCTCCAAGCATATTTGGCAAACGGCTACCAACACCCGTGAACAAGATACCATATCGGCACCTAAACGAGTTTGTTTTTCAAGGTTCAATAACATTTCAATGGCCTCATGAAATGAATCGGGATTCTTTTTAGCTAATTCTTTGGCCAACGGAATCTTTTCGTCACATGCCGGAGCATAATCGACCTCCATTTTAGTAATGCGACCACCCTCAAACAAATAGTTGTCCATTTTGTGTACTAAAATAGTAATTTTAACATTTTATATATTTTGGAAAAAATGCAAGCAATAGGTCTTTTGATTTCTTTTGCTACTTATTAATCTTACCTTCTCCTGAATAGTTTTGAAAAAGCTTTAGAATTTTTTATAATAGTTCAATATATCTTTTATAGAAAAGAAATGGCAATGCGGCGTTTTTTTAACCAAATATTATTTTTGCTTTAATCATGCCACGAATGTTAATATTAGTAAGTTAATATTAGTAGCAAATCTTATCTAATACAGAGTTGTATTATTTACCACACACCTTCCATTTATCACACAGCTTCCAATTACCGCTATAGCACGGTGACTTGTAATCCCAATAGAGAATAGAGGGAAACTTGAAGGTAAGAAAAATATGAAAGAAGGCAATTAATTTAATATAGATATATTGGAAAAATATATTGAAATTACAAAATATATTTTGCCGTTTAAATTTTATGGTGACCAAAACAGTGCATCTAGGATAATTGACTCTGCAAAAAATCATAGATGACATTTTGCAGTAACAACAAAGTGAATATTATTATAAAAGTTAATATTTAGTAGCAAATAAGAGAAAAGTGTTAGAACAGAGAGATAAATTTTATACGATTTAAAGAATTGTCAAGCATGAGTTATGAGTAATGTTGAATGCGATTAAACGGTTTTATCATTTTCATATACGCTTCGGCGTAAATATTATCTCCCCAAAAAAAATCTTATATATAAATTAAAAAAATTTGGCTAGGTTGTTACATTCATGTTACATTTATGAGAAGTAACAAGCCTGTGTTTCATTTGAGGTAATGACTGCTAGTGAACGCTCTAGCGTAAGGAAGCAGCATAAAATTTATTTGACAAGTTTTATTAATATTCGTTTTACTTTTTCTAGGGAAATATTGTACAAACTTATCTTTCAAACCAAAAGAAGATTAAATTGTAAAAAAATTAATTTTAAATGTACAAAATTGAACAAACCACATTTAACAAAGTATTGGATGAGATATCGTAGAAGATATATAAAGGACGAATTATTTTCCCGCCAATTTGTGGCAACAAAATTCTTGGATAAATCCGCATGGCTCAATTACAAGATCTTGAAGAATACATTTCGAGTGCGTTGGATGTGGTGGAATTTAAATTAAGTAAATTCTTTCCAGTGTTCCATGAATCTTTTCATCTATTTAATTTTTCTCTAATGCTACAAATAGTACGTTCGAAATCGGATTTGGAGAATGATGCCTTGGCTTTTCACCCTTTAATGGCTCATCAAATTTTTGGCGACGCTGAGAGTATATTTGGTTATTTGGATTTAAAAGTTCGTATATTTTATACAGCGGGACCACTACACATATATTTAGATGTAAAATATGAGGAAAAAGTCGACAATCTCCCAAATAGTGTTATGAAAGCCGATAATGTTGTAGCTACTATAGCTGAAAAGCTGCCCGACGGTTGCTATTTTGTGAATATGGATGAGTTTTTAAAGACTTTGGATAAGGCTGATAAATTTAAACCTTTTGGTGAAAAACTTGCCGAACACATTCATTTCAATCCGAATAATAACGAAGAACGTATATTTGAGATTTATCATTGCAATTATCGGCAGACAGCATTTTTAAAATTCTTTTCGCGTTTACAAACATTTGTGTTGTGGTTCATTGACGCAGCTTCATATATTGATGTAGATGATGCACAGTGGTCATACTTTGTGTGGTAAGCTGACATGTAGACGTTTATTTATTTATTATATTTTTTCACTTTTACTGTAGTTATGAGAAATATAAAGCCGATAATGGTGACTGGCTTTACGCTGCCGTTGGTTATACCACTGTTTATGAATATTACGCTTATCCACAGCACATACGACCTCGTGTCAGCCAAATGCTTGTATTGCCACCATTTCAAAAGCTGGGCGTTGGCACCATATTTCTTGAAACGATTTATAAATACTACCAAAATCAAAAGAATGTTCTGGATATAACCGTAGAAGATCCTTCAGATGATTTCCAACGAATGCGTAGTTTTGTAGACGCTCGTTTATGTATGTCCTTAAAGTCGTTTGGAAGCAACGAAATTAAAAAAGGTTTTACCAAGGACATGATAAATGAAGCTAAAGAGTTTTTAAAGGTAGGTTAAAGAGCAGGAAGTATCATCGATTTCATTGTACTTTCTGCACTTTTGTTTTGCATTCTATTGTATTCTACGTTTGCGTATTTATTTTACTTCAGCTCAACCCTCGTCAATGCCGTAAAGTTTATGAAGTTCTACGTTTGCTGTACACAAACATTCATGATAAGGAAGATTATACGGGTTATCGGTTGGACATTAAAAAGCGTTTAAGCGCTACTTATCATAAACAGTTGTCCAACATAAAGAAATTAGAAAGAGCTAAAATCGATACCCTGTGGTTGCGTAGCTCTTTGCCTAACTTGAAGGAACGTGTCGAACGTTTACATGAGGAATATGTTGTGGTGGAAAAAAATTATATGCAAATTGTTGAGAAATTGCGCTTATTTCAAAAACAATAAACAATGTTATTCTCAGTGTTGGCGCAAGTTTTGTAAAATATGTTGGAATTGTTGGAAGAATATGTTATATTCGTGCTGGTATCAAAAAATGTATGTAAAAGTTTATTACACGTCAAGAAATTTTTATTTGAAAGGTTATATCACCTTGCGTCACATTCCCGAATTATATTAAAACAAATGAAAACATTAATGTGTGGCTTTGCACGTATGAAAATACAAGTCCTAAAGCGTATAAATAACAAAAATATATTATAAATTCGCAAAACAAAGGACCATCTTTCCTCTCAATTTTCAATCAAATTCCAAGTAAATTGCAATATGAGATTGACTACGACTCAGAAGATATTGAAGCTCTTAACAGGCGGATTAGTAGCCACGCATACGATTCGTCCAATTTAGTGGCTTTCTTAACTGCGGACCTCTACTCATTCAGTATTGTTACATATATAGACCTGTCTCCAGCAGCAAACAAGCTGACTTTCCTTAATAATATAAATAAGTGAATTTGTGCATTTTTTCAGTAATTTTCCACTTATTTAATTCAAAGGATTCATATTATTATACCATTAAATTTATAACTTGTTGAATTGAAAAAGAGACTCTGAATTTGATGCCATGGGATAGTTTGAATTTATATGTTCTTTGAATTTGGTGCCATGAGAGTTTGAATGTATATGTAGTCACCTTGTTCCACTTCTGATTACAATATTTTTAAGCGATTGTCCTACACGCACCAAGGAGTCGGGGTGCTTTATGTTTGCGAATGATGTAAAAATATTTCGTTCTTTTACTTCTATCAGTAGTTTGGGTGGTGTTTGGCCAGACTTAAAGTTGTTAATAGTTTCTTGATATGACATCCCATTCTCTCAAACGTTTGCAAAGCAGCAAAATACATAAAAAATTTTGTGTTTTTAAGTGAATATGGACTGTGGAGTGCGTATAATTGGGTATGTATGAAAAAAGACTAAACATTGATAACTTTGATTTGAATGAATTGTTTTTATTATGGACATCTATAAAAAATGTCCGCATAACACCGTCCCTTATAACTTGATAGGGAGATTATTCAAATTGAATCACATCGGGGTCACCAAGGCATCGTGAGTTCATGGATACTTCATGTAGAGCTCACGATGTTTTTTAGGAGCAATTAATAATGTTTTCAGCTTTATTCAAAACTTTAAATTAAAATTAATATTAAGCAAAGTGGAAAATTGACAATAATAAAATTTTGTTCAGCGAAGTAAAAAATCCTGAATTTGCATATTATTGCCTAAAATTGAAATATTTATTGGTCGAATGTGGTAATGAAAAATAATATGCAAGCACAATTGCTGTTGAAGTTGTTGCGCAAGATCAGTTGTTGCAGTGAAGGGCAAAAGTCTGTGCATAATATGGTAATAAAATATAACTTAATTAAATGGAAATAATAAATCGCAAAATATAATTGAATTGATTGTAACAAAATTACGAATTAAAAAATATGAATTAAGAACAAGTGTAGAATATATATATATATATATATATATTCCAGAATTTATTTATTTATTTACTTACATTCAGCTACAATAAATCAATAGGCGAATCCAGTTAACACTTCGAGGTAAATCTTATGCTACCTATTAATAAAAACTAACACGAAGTATATAAACAGAAGTAAAGGGAAAAAAGAAAAATGTTGAAAATATAAGAACAAAATCAATAAATAAATAAAGATAAGGACAAGAAAAAAGGCACACATCTAGCACAGAGGGAGGTCCGCAGTCTGTAGAGATTCAAGTTGTAAGTCATCCCCTAAGCCATTGCAAACATGTAAAAGCTTGGCAATCGATAATAGTAAACAAATTTAATTATTTTCGAATCGTAATAAGATGTTAAGATTGCAAGCTAATTCAAATACCACATAGGAAAATCGCGCGTATTAAGGATAGTTGATTTGATAGAATTTATAGAATCCGATATTGAGATTAAGGCGTAGATATGATTTAAATTTCTGCAAACGACCCTGAATGCATTGAAAAGCTCCTAATTGTGTTTACATTGACTAAGAAGATTAAATTCCTAAAGAAACGATTGAAAAGTTTATCTCATCAAATAATGGAGGCGAATCGACAGTTTATTAACTTAGTTAAGAAGGAAACACCAAGAATAAATCTAGGAAAAGAAGCAATCTATTTTTATAATCCATCATCTCACTTTTATTTATTGTTTTCCTCTGCTTATTAAAATGTTTCTTTGGTTTTTCTCTTTTTCTTCCCATACAAATATACTAAATATTCCGAAAAGATTGTCGATCGTCATATTAAAACTTATGATGAAAGTTACAAACGCAATTTTCTGGATAAGTACATAAAAGAAATGCGACAGGCCGATCTTGAAGGCAATGAGGATACATCGTTCAAACGTAGTCAATTCATACTGAGTTTAATCGACTTCACTTTTCCTATTTACAGTGGTGGGGCTGCAACTATCATTTTTGGTTCAGTATTTTCTCTTCTATCCTGAAGTTCAAAAACGCATACAAAAGGAAATAGACGAACCGTTCGGAGCGGGACGTTTGCCTACTTTAGAAGATCACCAATTTATGTCTTATACGGAAGCGACGATAAGAGAAATTTTGAGAATAGAAACTTTAGTACCATCTAGTGTACCGCACAAGACTTTGGTTGATACTGAATTAATGGGTTATAAGATCCCCAAGACAGCTATTTAAGTATATAAACTTGAAAAAAAGAAGGTATATCTAATGATTTAAACTTTAAAAGTTTAGAGAAAACTCTAAGTTTTAATTTGCTATAAAAATTAACTGTGCTGAACGTTGAAGACGTACTTCAGTTTTTAAACATCTTTGACACAACCATTCCTACGGGAAATAAGCCTTTATTTGCAAATCTTTAGTATACACTTTCATAATAGTTCATATAAAACCAGTAAATAAAGTTTGTGTTCTATGGCAAAAATAAGAATTGTGTTAGACAATGTTGTTTTATTTAATAGTCGACTGTAATGTTTTCACTTGTATTTATTTGGGTCATGATAAATATACTCCAAAACTATTAACTTTTTACTCAGTCAGTGCATTGACAGTGAATTGTAATCTATTTTAGATTTAATATCACTAAATTTAGTGAGCACCATTTAACATAATGAGGCAAGTTTGAAGCTGATACGGTTGCGATTCTGAGGAAAAGGAAGAAAAGAGTTTAACATCGTCAGGGTACATTAAAATATTGCTTCATTTAATAATTAAAGGGAGAAAGGGCCTTAGGTGGCTGCCTTGAGAACACTGGACTTCACGTGCAGTTCATTCGAGGGGATGGAGTTAAAAAGAAACCGGAATGATCTGTCATGAAGATAAGTGCTTGTCCATTGCAATAAATACAAAGAGAACCCAGACGCGTGGAGTTTGAAGATTAATAATTTATGGTTAACTAAGTCAAACGCTTAACTAAAATCAATATACTACATCCGTGCAAGAGCCACTAGATAAACCCTTAAAAACATGGGTTGAGGATTCAATATCACCAGAGAACTCAGACCCATTAGAAGAGACGTGCGAGGGATATATGACAGTTCTTCTCTGGGACTTGTAAACAAACTTGTAAAAATGTTTAAAATTAATAAGAGGTAAGGATTTTATAAACTGAAGGTATCTGCAGTAACTTTGGCCGTTGCGACAATTGAATCTGTGTCTTGCAGCAGAGTAGATGAAAAAGTTGTACGCGGAAGCACTTTTCATTTTTCCCATTTTTATTGTATTTAAGTACTTTGTTAAACCATGGCCAACAATTGTTTCGAAGGTGCGGTTGTCTGATCGGAACGCATGTAAAAATAGCTGAGTTTAATAGATTACAAAATGGCGACGTTACGGTTTCAATATTTTCAGCAGAACTGTTAGACAAAGATGAGATTTAAGCAGTAAAATATTGACTTTATTAAAATCATTCTGTGTATTTGAGAAAGTTGGATTTGACACGTTAGAATAATTCAACGGGATCCTCAGGTAAACCAAAAGGTGGATAGCGACTTACAGCTATCTCCGGAAAATCGGTAATGCAAAATTCTAGCAGTCTGTCATTACAATTAGCAGTACGGTTGTACTAAAGCAGATTTTGATCGAATGATTCCTTGAAAATCATAATAGCTCTATTAACATTAAACGATTACATAAGTTAATTAAATATTGAAAAGAAGTCCTTAATTCCATTAATGATTTATTTAATTTGAATTGTTTTTTATCATTCCTATTCAATAAATCGGTATTAAAGTCGTTTTTTTATATACAAATATCATCATAAAAATCCGGCAATCTGCTTTCAATGAGTATACATCCGTAAGTTCTAATTTACCCGTCACTTGCGTGCTTTTTGCTTTTTCTTCTCGCCAATCCGTCGCCCAGTCTAAAAACGTATCGTTATTGTTTAAACTGGTGTTGGCGAACTGTGAACGAAGAATCTTCATGCAGAATAATTTCACGATGAGATACTTTATTTCATGAGTCTCTAATGAAAAGTCCTGAGGACCAATTTTTTGATTTGGAACGAATTCATATGCTGTACAATTACTGCTAACTTATTAAATGCGTAAGGAACATTTTTCTTTCTGCAGATATTCTATTAGGGAATGACGCTCTCAGCTTTAAAGTTATGAAAAGTATTTGCAACGTAAACTTTAAGCTTTTTTCTGAACATACGATGTCGCCCATACATCTCAATTTTGAGTTTCTCGTTTTTTGTTGTAAGATGCTTGTTCTTTTTTTTTGGTATAAGATGCTTGTTCTGTTAGAAAGAAAGAGAAAGAAATTAAACTTGATTAAACATGATTAAACGTTATTACACATTTCAAAAATAAGCAGACTTTCACATACCATATTAAATCAGATTAAACATCATTGAACCAATAAACCAATAAAATAATTTATCCGCCTACCAGGAAATCTATAAAGATTTACGAAATAAGGGAAAACAGACTTCAACAAAAGATTTTTTTGAAACAAGTAATCGCTGAAAAGGATCAGTGTGATAGTGTGTCAAACTCGGAATTTGAATTAGGACGGATATGAGCAAAACGTTTGAAACACACTCAAATTATAATAAGTGATGTCGAGGAGGGAGATTTGTAGAAGGTTTCAATTTTGGTTTAATTTAAGGTCAAGTAGATTTGAAATTACGTTTTTATTTGTTTTTCCAGATTTTATTTTATTTTGCGCTGTTCAAATAAATAAATTGATGTTAATTTATGTTGTTATGATGATATGAATAAATAGAAAAATATCTTAAATAAAAACTTTTTTTTCGATTAGGAAAAAAGAAAACAAATAGACTTTCATATACCTTTGCGGATTTGAAGGGAAAACGAAAATATATAAAAGGTAAACTTTTAATTTAAAAAACACAGTAATGCCACAAATATGGAGAGATTGTTTTACCTGTGGAAACCAACAGTGATCATTACAATGTCTATAAGAAGTATTTATTAATAGAAATCAATGGATGGTGTACGAATTTGAGAGAGAATGTATAGAAATCAATGGATGGTGTACGATTTCAAATGAAAAACATCTGCATTTAAATTTGTAGAAAACGGATTATTTATATTTTTGATTTATAAGCTATGCATGTGGACATTACCTTATAAGACGTTTTGTATAAACACGTTACATTACTTTGATATTGAATTGAATTTTGCGCCCGTTTCACATATTCTTGTTTAAAAACTCTTTTTCCCATACAGTAGTATTTGAATAAAATCAAATATTAAATTTTGTTGCTGGCAACTCAAAGTTTGTGCTATGGAAAATTTCGCTCGTCTTCCTTAGGACAGGAATTATACACTCACATAAATTAAAATTAAGCACAGATTTAGTAATCCTGAATAAAGAGTTATAAAAAGGTGCATATTTAGCAAATTCAATTGCACCAAGCAATAGTACTGCTCAAATTAAAATATTGCACACCGCTACAAAAACAATAACTATAGAAAAACTAAAAATGCAAACAAAAGCAGTGAAAAACTAACGCATACTGCAAACTAGTGACGATAGAATTACACAAACAGTCGACTTCATAAACTTCTACAAATAATAAACATTAACATTAAGGAGAGAAATTTACAGCAAAAATTTTCTATGAAAATATTGGAATGTCCCGTTTATAAAAGAAAGAAAACAAAAAAGGAAAAATAAGAAAACATTGCTGTGTACCAATTCAAAATAACAGCGAAATATAATAAAAACACTTACCTTTGTTAAGCAAATTTCGTCAATTAATTTTATGTTCGTGGGTAAACTTGCTTGTGTATAATTTTCCCACGTTTTAATATTACTCGCCAAATACATGTTAAACAAGGTATTCGTTAATAAGTCGAGTCGTAACGCTCCCTCTCCTTTCAGCAGCACTGAGATTAGAGCACTTTGAAATGAGGTCAATAAATTATCCTTGAATAACGGACGCTGATATAAACACCAACGATGGTGCACTCTTTGCCATGAATTCAATACAACGGGAACTAAGTTTGGATCATTGCTAAAAATTGAAATTTGACCGTAAGCATTCATTACGGCCATGAAAGAATCAGGCGGTAAACTTTCGGTAGTACTAGTTATGGCGCCATTGCTTCCGCTCATAGCATTTTGAAATTTCATTCGGCTGCACATAAAATTTGCAAAAGTACTGGCATTTACAATCTGAAATACTAAAAATGTGAATACGCTTGTAACGGGTGTTACGTTAAACTTGTAAAATTTTGTTCGTACACCTTACTTATTAAAAACGTCGTCAATTGCACTTGTTATATTGCCGCTATACTTTATATTATCCTCTTGCTGCAGAAGAGGAATAATACAGACAACGGAAATACCATAGCCAATGAAGCATGGCCGGGATGCTTGGCAATTAACTGGAACGCTTGTAGACCAAAAGGAGAGAAGACAAGAAAATCGAACGTTTGATTACTCTTGCTGTATGCGAAATACACGAATATCTAGTTTACAAATGCATTTTTTGCTTTAGATTTTGATTATAATTTCGTTATACTTTATTTATTCGTGTGAAAAAACCTATATATGTTGTAAGGAAGATAACAGAAAGGTTTCGCGGATATATCACATTACGTATGCAATACTGGTCTATGTTTTTGTTAAAGTGTATTTTCTTTCGATATGTAGAAGTGAAGTACATCGACAGAATCGAGGACGCTATCCTTTAGTTTTTGACTTACAATTTAGCTACTACTCACTGTAACGAGTAAGTCATCACTTCTTTAATAAACTGTGTCCCGCTATAATATTGTTATTATTACTGTTGTCGGTTATTGTAAATCATCAAAGCTTTAATGGCAATTGGCTGTAAAGAAGAGTATAGTTTATATAAAAATGTTTAGCTAAATACTGTCGATGTGCAATGCAGTGGCCAGCAAATCCTTCGAAGTATTTGGAAAAAGTTTAAAATATTCAGTAACTAAATTGAATGTCGTCAGCATCCAGTAGTGGATGATACTTTAGATTGTGCTGTGATGGCACTTAATTCTAATGTTAATGGTATTTAAATCTAATTGTAGAAATCTGCTAGCTAGACTATCCACATATTTACGCAGCATTACGGATCTATGTTCATCCTCGTTCACCGACGCTCTTCTAGGACAATATCAAAAAACTTGTAATATTAATATATGCAACTGGCTTGATAAATGTGAAAGACAAGGGGCCAGCTGCATAATATTAATAATTGTTGAGAATTCTAAGAAGCTCTTTGGACGTATTACAGACGATGTACACAGCAATAACTGAGTGGCAATCGTTTGGATTATTATGCAGCTTGGCAATAAATTATTGGTTTAAAAAATGGTGGCAAATGTTTCGAAAATTGTCACGAGTTTTTGATCCGTTTTCAAAATATTAAATAATGGCAAAATACTTCGTAGGACCATTAAAACTTGGGCGTACCTATAAAATATAACCAAAATTAGTAAATTTATGAGGTTGTCTAGGATGTAAGAACGGAAATTAACAAATAATCCAAATCAATTTGGAATATTGATTTATCTACATCGCAGAAGGTTAAGTTATTGGTGATTAAGAATTTGTAACGTCCGCGTACATTTGAGGTGCAGGGGTTCCGTCGGTATGCTTTGACCACTGCTCTGTCCTCATAGAGTATGTAAAATCTTAATGACGGCCTACCGTTATGGAGAACCTCTGTTCATAACTCTCTCTCTTTCCCTCTCGCTCTCTACATAACGCTGTTATGCACGAAAGAATTATGAAAAGAAAAAAAAGAGAATTTTTTTCTTGAAAGTTTGCTCTTGTGGTTTGTTTTTAAGAAAAAGAAATAAAGGGAGATTGGTGTTAGGAGATCAGAAAAAGCAGACGTTTGGTTTTTAAATTCTATTCCTCCAAAAATTCAAAAATTCTATACCAACAAAAATTCAAAAATTCTATACTAACAAAAATTCTATCCCTCCAAAAATTCAAAAATTCTATTCCTCCGAAAATTCAAAAATTCTATACTAACAAAAATTCTATTCCTCCAAAAATTCAAAAATTCTATTCCTCCGAAAATTCAAAAATTCTATTCCTCCAAAAAATTTTTCCAACTTTTAACCAAAATTAGGAAGAGGGAACATAAATAACAACAAGAGAAACATTAAAAATGGAAAGCACTTTCTACTTATTTCCTTCATAATTGTGTTGACTTAAATATTAACTTAAAAGCCTTTAAAAAAGGTCTTCGTTTTCATTATATATAACTACATTAATGGCATCATCCATAAGCATAGCGTAGAAGCTTAAAAACAACACATAATCATATAAATGTCTGTGTGTAGGAAATTCATATTGCACATAATTTTCAATTTGCCTTAAAAATTAAATGAAAAATGAGCAGCTCAGCTCCAAAGAATAGTGAACCCTGCATAGCTTTAACTGTGCACATTTGTTTGAACTTACGACGCCCTAATTTCGAGTTTTGATCTTGAGTAGAATCCGTAAACGCCGTAATTGGACGAGCCGTCTAAAACACTTAACCAATTGCTCAGATTCTCCTTCGGTACTAGATCAGCTTTATTAAGAATCAGCGTTAATTTCTTATTACCAGGAGCCGCCCTTACTGCACGTTCCACTTCACTACAGCGAATTCCCAAGGTATCACGAGCATCGACAACTTCCAGAACAAGGTCAGCATTTTCCAAACCTTTGTCGCTTACGTTTTTATATTTTTCCTGCAAATTTATTGAAAAGTAAATTAAGAAATCTATTTTAAGATGTTTAGACTCTACTAGATGTGCTATGCCCTGCGCTACCGCTAAATGTTCCGTCCATTCCCTCACATTGCTGATAAATAATGTTAAATTTGTGGTTTTGTATTAGAAACTTCGCGATAGAGAAACTAAAGCACACCCAATGGTCGACCGCAGCGAGATTCCTCAAGAACATCTTCTACGTGGCATAAAAATTTTCTACTATAATAAATGTGAACAATCACACTAAAGTTATATAAGCACCTGTATCACCTGTACACATGCTTGGCAGTTATATTAGAATAAAATCCTTGAAACAATGTTTATTGAAGACCTGCACTCAAACAACAACGGCCAACAACAACATGTGCGCCGCCATACTTGCATTCTTATACATACTTGCTTTTTTTATGTTCACTTTGCTTTATTACAGCGTTGCATAAAAAAATGTGAGAAATGTGTTCATATATAAACAAAAAATTTCTGCGATGTTGCATTTGCGGCGTTTAGAACGCACGCAAATTTAATTATATTTGAAATTCGCTTAGATTAGTTTGGGGGGTATTAGTTAGATTAATTTGTTTACGGCTTTAATTGCTTATTCATCTGTTGCTCATATAGGAATTGTTTTGTCAGGTCTTATAACTATTACTTACATAGGAATTTATGGGGCGTGTACATTAATAAATGCTCACGGGCTATGTTCATCGGGTTTATTTTGTTCAGCTAATATCTTTTATGAGCGAATAGGAAGACGAAGATTAATGATTAATAAAGGTATATTAAATTTTATGCCTTCTATAGGCTTGTGATGATTTTTATTATGTTCAACAAATATAGCTGCTCCTCCTTCATTAAATTTGTTAGGGGAAATTTCTTTAATTAATAGTATTGTATCATGAACTTGGGTGACTATATTAATATTATGTCATGTTCATTGTCCGCACAAAGCCACTCAGCTTATTAGACTTCTCAGCAGGTTGATACATTGAATCACACTGTGGAAGTAAGGAGTCAAAATCATTTTCATTGACGCCCTGATCAATCTCAGTTAAACAAGAAACGCGTTCCTCAATTTCGTTTATCTGAAAAAATTATGAAAACTGGAGTAAAAAGTAATAGATTACAAAAGTTCAAAATAAAGAAATTACTAATAGTTGCAGCTCATTGTTATAATCGGCATATTCGACATTTTCTAAATCAGCGATTTTCTGTTGAATTTCCATAAAGGCTCCTTCTTTCTTCTCCAATAAAGCACGCTTATTCTGTATTTGTTCCTTATCTTTACACAGCTGTGGACACACCCCTTCCAAGTCCTTTTTCAAACTGCTTAATTGATTTTCTAGTTTACTCTTTCCAACTTCTAAATATCTGTAATTTACAAAGCCTGTGATTTATAGATTTATAAACAAAACAAAGAAATTCTTACTTGATACGCTCATTTACATTGATGTGCAGATATTTAGGTCGACGAATCTTGTTTGAATACATTCGATAGTGAGGCACCGGATAATATTCCAAGTGAATAGAATCAGAACAAAGCACAACAACTTTGCTTAAATGTTTGGAACGTTTTCTCTAATAGAATGCTTTCGGCAATATTCTTGTTGTCAGTAAGAAGTATGGTTTCAATATGCATTCGATCGATTAAAAAATTCATTACTACCGGATTTCGGCACCCAAATAGTTTCATTAATAAAGACATACCGTATGGCGGTAATACCCGCTCATTACTGACATCATAAACCTATGCAAGAAACATTGTATGAAATTTAATAACTCATTAGTGCCGCAATTTCAGACCTGACGCATAAATTTTGTTGTTACAATCATATGATGACTTTCTTTAGACAGTTTATCCAAAATCTCTTCAAATATTCGACGATCGCTATTAAACGCTTGTAACGATTTAGCATCAATAAGACTTTCTACAGACTCACGATACTATTGGGACCTGGAGATAAGCTCCTGTTGGTCCCACTGGTGGGACAGAAAACCTTCCGTCAGCCATTTGGTTATCAATTGTAGCTAAAAAAAAATAAATAAATACATAAATTTTAATCATCTGCATTCAATTTTTTATAACAAACCGGCTATGTTTTCGTCCGCGCAGGATAGCATCTTTATTGCCCGACGTGTACACAATATAAGTTTCTTCATACTCAGAACCTTAAAATATTTTTCAATTAAATTTATAATAAAATTATTAAAAAAAGGGAACAAGATAATATTCGCTTACGTCTAGAAGTTTTTTTGATAACCGTACAACGTTTTTTCTCGTTCCCAACGTTGTACATAAAAAGCAGTCATTTTTTACTTAGCCATTTGTAAGCTAAGCTAATAGCGTTGCCATTTTTGTCAAAAACAAAATCCAAACAGAATATTTTGGGGGTATTCTCTGAGACACTACATAAGTTAAATAATTAAAGCTTTCTCATCATTATTTCACTCTTTTTTCTCAAACTCTTTTTAACTCCATTTATAATTCGATCACATTGATTTACTCTACATTACTATAAATATTGAATTTGATCACAAGAAATCGTAAAAGTGGTAAAAAGGCAGTTCGTTTGAGCCCTTCATGTGTGGTTTTTGTTTAGCGATATGCCTTATTATTAAATAGATAGTTATCATTCAATCGTGCAGTATATCAATATATGGCAGATAAAAGAAAACATTTTTGATTACTATTTAATTTAACGTATAAAGAAAAAATTCAATATTTATGCTAACAGAATTTTTTTGATTGATAATTAAACTATTTTATTATTATTATTATTGTTAAAATTTTAGACTAATGAAATAAATTCTTAGACTAAGCAAAAAAAACATTTAGCACTAGCAACACAGGCTAACGGCTTTACTTTATAAAAGTACATTAGATATTGACCCTAGTAGTTTTAATAAAATAATATATTGAACTATTTTAATATTTTGTATGAACAACAAATTCTTTGTAACAAATCGTTCAAAGCATATATATTTAAATCCGTGTTAACCATCTGCGCAAGTTCGATCTTAAAAACATAAAGTAGTCGTTATATGCCATTGGAGGCAATTAAAATATTTGGCCATGTTTTACATAAATATTGTCTTGTATTCATTTATGTAATATTTAAATGAACGCAAGGACGTGTAATACAATTATAGAAAAGCAACCAACACACATACACCGTACAATACAAAAATCAAATATATTTTCTCTGTGGATTTTGATTTTGAAAAAAATAGCTTTTGATCAATTAAGTAAACAATGGAGTTTTGCTTGAATTGGTTTTCATTTAAGTAGTCCTCCATTTTGTCACTGCTTTTCTCAAAAAATTTTCTGTTTAAATTCTCACGCATGCAGTTGCACTTATGTTCAAAAATCAATAAAAAATAATAAAATATAAAAAAAATAAAGTGTATAAATACAAAGCGGAGCTGACAATATTTAATTTATAGGATTTAGTATTTAATTGTTTTTGTTATTTATTTGAAATTAATATTTAAGTTTTTTTATAATTTTGTATTGTTATAAATTTGGAATGTAAAATTTTTATGTAAATAAATTAAAATTAAACAAAATTGAACGTTGTTTTATGGTTATAATACCTATTTATAAATGCATACTTAAATATATACTTTTAGTCTATAAGTTTTAGCGTCTAATTATTTTTTCCATTAATAGATTAAATAGAAAAATAATGCGCAAACGCAGCGATTCAACATTCCACGAAATCCTCAGCCGCCTCCTTAAAAAGTACCCGGTATTGTGGGCCAACAAGCGGCAGCCGGCCAGACACGCATATACAGAACTGGCCAAAGAAGTAAGCCAGGAGATAAACAGCCCTATAAGGGAAAGCAAAGTGCGGGAGATATTAAAATCCATCAGGAAGCAACTTAAACGGGCCGACATGGGGCGGGCTAACTCACTTAGTTATCGCGCATACATATGGTATGCGTGAGTGCTCGGATACGAGGTTGCGGCAGAGAAAATGGAAAAAATAAGCAAAAAAAAGGAAAGCCGTGCAATAAGTCCTGCGTCAAACATAGAGGAAGGACTCGCCGAATACATGTGGATAGTCAAAGATACTCCGCAGAGCCCTATGACTCCTGTGCGATGCGTTGAGATTCAATACCGGGACATTGAATTCGACGGTCCTTCGACGTCAGCGGAGGCGGCACAAAGGCAGCGGCAAGCCAATGTCCCATCCCCTCTGCCATCCCCTCTGTCAACGCCTCTCCCACCACCTCTGCCACCCCCTCTGCCAACGCCTCTCCCACCCCCTCTGCCAC
>KK500240.1:53032-112510 GCA_000688715.1 Glossina pallidipes | reverse complement strand
AACAATTTATTTGTTTATTACCTTTTCTTCAAAAAAAAAATTGAAGAAAAGGTTAAGCTTTTAGTATAACACCTACTAACTATTTTATTAGAATTTGTTTTTTTTTTTTCTTTTCTCCTTTTTTATTACCCTTCAATACATACCTATACTAAGTTTTACATTCGTTTTATAGCTTCGTTTATGTGGTTTTTATTCTTTCTTACTTTTGTTGTTTACTATACGTTTTACTTATAAGTATTTTTGTTAAGAGTTTTCTACTGCAACTAAATGTTTACCATTTTCTTTTTATTATTCTCTCCATATAAAACTACGATTTCATTAGTAGTTTAATTTTACCTTCACTTTAAAACAAAGTTTTACATACGAGTATTAACATGAAGTTGTTAATCTTTCATTATTTCCAACTTCTCCTTGAACACATTTGCCTTTTTTTTCTTCTTCAGTTGTTTTTTTTTGTTTCTCTTCTTCGCTTTCATTAAATTTATTCAAAAATGGCACAAGAGAAATATTTTTATTTTTTTTTTTTTTTTGTTTTTTTTAATTTCTAACAAAGAATTTCTTTTGAAAAGCGATACACTATGCAATACGCTGTACTTATACACAATTAACAAATACACTTTACTTATATCAAGTACTTAAACAATGATTTTATATATAAGTTACAAAAAAAAAAAAAAAAAATCAAACGGAGGAGGCAGCATTCAAGATTTCATTCCGATAGCTTGGAAGAGAGAGGGAGAGATTTCAGAATTATCCAGAAGTTATCAAGAGTTGCAAATCTTTCCAATCAAGTTTTCGAACAGGTCCTACCATAAGGTTTAGAGGCGATAAGCCAAAGCAGTTTAGCACAAGAGCAAAAAGCCTTAAGGAACTGACGCTTTAGGGAATATTCCGTCCTTAATAGATGATGCATCTTTAGAAAAATTTATCCTCACTATACGAAATTTTCCGCAGGGTTACCTGCAGAGAGGGGGACTAAGGAGTCTACACATACATAGGTGTGCACATAAGGAACAGGTGCTTTCGTATAGCAAATGCACGTTTATTGTACGAGAATGAAAAATTTTTCATTCGAAGTTATACATATTCCCCACTTTTCTGAGTAAGAATAACCGCCACACCTTTCTCCATTAATCGAATGGTTTTTCACACCTTCACATGTTCAGTGGTGGTATTCCAAACTAATTTGGTGTACGAAACTTGCATTGTTGTTGCGAATTAAAAATCTTTGTCAACAAGAGATAATGACGTCAATGATGCGATTTGACAGTAACTAAATTGACAGTTAGGGCCATCTGTAGGACGCTTCCAGTTTCAGATTTACAAGCCTGATATGCCAACTATTTATTTTTTCTGACCCCGAGAACCGTCTACACCGTCTGAATGTATGTTTTAAGCATTACTTGCATTTCTTTAAAGGATTAACCTAAGCAGCGATTATCCACTGAAAATGTCTTTCTGCATCTACAACGATATACAAATAAGTCCTTGCCGAGCTACTCATGCTAAAAAAAAGCGTTTACATCAAGGAAATGGTCAAAAATACTTTAATGAAAATATTGTCCACTGCTAGCTACACTAACGTTTTTCTAATATCCTTTTTAGCATTTCCTGGACTACCTTTTTGGAAGAATTGTTCGTCTTGTAAAGCACATCATCCGTGAAGACATTTTTCAAGTTCTTCACAGGTGGCCAAGTGTTGCTTAAAAAGTGTTTGCGCCATTCGATGCAACTAAGTGGTAGAAGGGTGGTGAACACGCCGGAACTAGCAAACTCATCCTTATATGATCTTGTCGCATCGAACATCGCCCTACAATAGAATTACCATACTGGCAGGCCCAACACTTAGTTCGACGATTTGCTGTCGGTAACGTTGACTTTTGTTATTTGAATTGTAGTGAATTCTCCGGGCCGTGCCACACTTCTCAACTAAGCACTTGCTTAAAGCGTACCTGTCATTAAGTGGTCTTGTTTCGTGCGCTGATATATTGTCGTAAAGATCCTCTTTATACCAACTGTTTTTCGATCAATGCCAGTTGCTGTCGACGTTGATGGCTGCTGTGGATAAATCTGCGATCTTCTGTGCTTTCGATTTTCCAAATACAGTCATGGAAAAACGACTTACTGTCAGATACTTAAACACGCATTGTACACATTGGTTCGCCAGCTGCTTCTCTCTTTCAGCTGCTTTTTGCCATAGCATGGTGCCCTTCTGGATCACATGCGGCTGTTTTTACAATGATTTGCCGCGTCTACCTATTGCCTGTAGCCAATATTGGCGGCAATTCGGCATCTCCAATTTATTCGATGCTCTTGGGTGGTTTTTATTTACAGGTTTTAACGTCTGGAGCGAACTCACTGCAAGTCTGTCTTAGAAAGGCCGGCAAGAACTTATTTATACATCTTCATTATATTAAATACCATATCGCCCTCCTATGTCTAAAATTTAATTTTCACATCGTATGAGTCAAGGCGTTGTCGCATCCTTAACACTTAGCCTGCTTGTGACTTTTCCTTTAAATGTTTAAATTCTTTTAACTTGCTGTAGCAAAACTGCACTTTAAAAATAATAACAAAACTTAAAGCGAAAACCGACAAAATTTACAAGTTAGATAAAAAAAAAAAAAGAAAATAATTTAAACTTAGTTTCATATATTTTGTTTTTTTTGTTTTGTTTTTTCGTTTCTTTAAGAAAAGGCATCCTAAAAAATCTTCACGTTCTCGTGTGTGTTAAACTTTCTTCTCAATAAAATTAATTTTTTTTTTTTTTTTTTTTTTTTGCGTTGTTTTGGTTCGTTAATTTAAATCCATAATGAACCGATAGTTTCGGTTATAATATCCATGACATCTTGCCTTTCCATATCTTTAAGTATCATTAACAATTCAACGATAGTATGAGCGGGCGATGTACGTTGACTAGCGCGGCATTCCCACAAATTTAAAATTTGTTCGGTGGGTGAGGGTTTAGTGGCAAAATAGGCTATATAACGATCTGTATTCAATTTTTTCGCCAATAAACGCCAATCGCGTTCATCTTCTCTTGGCGGATCTAAAGCTGAGCATATTCGACGTTTTGTATCGTGCGGTAAATGTACGCCATTTAACGGTAGACTCGCTTCATTCACATAATTGCCATGACTGTCTATAGTCACGGTCGCCTGACGTTCGAGGGAGGCAGGCGGCGTTGATGTTTGAATATTAGTAGGTTGTCTTGTTATACTAAAGGAATGCACTTCACTATATAAATGACTATCACTGTATTGAGCAAAATCGATTTGTAAATTAACGGCAGCATATAAAAGTTCATTACGTTTTATAATAAATTCACAATGCAGCACCGAATTATTACTTAAGATATGATTATAAGGTATAATCTGTTCGTGTAAATCCAACTCGCAATCCGAATCCCATAATTCGATGTCGGCATTACGTAAACGTATATTCATGCTACCGTTATTTAAGAAGAATGCGAACGGTTCACTTTCGCCCATAAACGAACCGCCCAATTTAGATTCTATGCTAGTGCAGAGATCCCGACTATTAGGGAAATCTTTGACTATATAAATACGCACGCTACAATTTGTGCTACTCGGTGTAAATTGACTAAAAGCTAGTAAACGCATTTTCAAAGAGTTCTCCAAAGGTGTTGTTGTTGATAGCTTCGGTTCCGCTACTACCACAAAACGACCCAATTGTTCGGTCATTATGTAAACATGCTGAGGTTCTAATTGTACGAATACAGGTGTATTAATGGTCTCCTCGCCTACAGCAATAATTTTACGCCAATTTACATTCAGATCATCGTGATCGTTATCGGCATGATAAATCGACACGGTCCACAAATCAGGATCCACTAGACAATGGGGAATTTTCAATATGACTGGCTTAAGAAACGTGTAATTGCGAGGCGAGCAATGTATTATAATGCTGGTTACCAAAATCGTTTCGGTACTCGGTATATTTATACGCGAAGTTTCATCACTAAGCAGCATCAGCGAGACATGTTTACGCATATTCTTGCCAATTGAGTGTTCGGGTATATACAGCATGATTTCCCCGGCATATAAAGAAAGCGAGCCACCGCTACAGTTGAGTTGATCATAAGTAGAGCTTTTAGAGGCTGAATGACAGCCACCAAGTTTGCCGTTTCCTTCATATGTTGAATTAGCTAAAAAAAAAGAAACTATTAGTGTTTCACTTCTCTGAATCTAAAGACTACGAACTTTTCTTAAGGCCTCCCAATTTTCGTTTAACATAACTACTGCTAGTCTTTAACTTGCCCAAAATCTACCATTAACTACGTTTGAGCATTTTTTACTTAAACATTTTATATCGTCTTCTACACTTTCTAACGATTGCATGCGAATAAGAAGAAAAAGTGCAAAAAATGAAATAAGTGTTTTAAGTACTCAGGGCGCCTCGATTTTAATGGCTACGTGAGAATATGCCAGTTGTACGAAGCACATTTTTATACAAAACACGGAGCTGTGACTAATTGGTAGTGTAGTAGTAGTGTAGTAGTGTTTTGTGCACGACAGTTTCACCTGAAGTCGCATAATCATTACATCATAATTTCCGTCGGTTAGTCCCCAATCTAAACATAGAGAAGGAAAGCGAAGTGAAGACCAAGAAAATATCGTAATTATAAGTGATGAAGTTATTGATCACCGCAATATACTGACTAAATGTTGTTGTGGCCGCTTAAAAACGTAAATTACGGCTTAATATTGAACTATCAACGGTTGATATCGTAGCTGTACGCGACATTTTCAATAATCCTTAGAATTTGTACTTCGCAGACGCTGACTTTGAGCAATAATAATATAATAAGTCGTCTATTGGAACCCATGTGGATCGCAAGATGCAATGTAATGGATTCCAGGTCAGAACTGCAAGAGTTTCCTGAGTGAATGTTGCTTTATGTGATAACAAACCTACCGTAACTACTAACATATTGCTTCTGTTCTTCGTCCAAATTGCATCAGCTGTTGTTGGTAGCTTCCGCCAGCGATGGTGTCGATGGGGGGAAATGGTAATACCCAACTGACCACTCCAAGTGTGGCACTCAAGGGTATTCAGTTTTTTCTTATGATTCTCTGCATCTATTGTACTCTGCGTCCTGGTTATTTCGGCTTTGGATATCGTGACACATTCACCGTTCGCAAGCGTCATGTGCGAAGAGAAAATTGAGGAGAGAGGTTGAGGTCAACAGATACATATCAGGTGTCGTGTGCTTTATAGATTAATGAGAGAGAAAGTGGATTTTAAATTGTCGCCAATCGCTCATCTGCGCAACTGGCATCCGGTAAACATTTTAAAACCAGGAGTAGATGAGAACTATAAAGCTTGAATTAAGCGGGAAAAGCAATGTGGCTTGCAAGTTCTGTTTTTTGGCACAGAACTACGCCTATTCAAAACTCCAGGAAATACGTCATGCACGCTTTAGTGCGGTGAGTTAGGTTGTTGTTTGTAGGTCAAAGGCAGAATTTCCAAATGAAGAAGTGGCCCTTTTATACAGCATCCCACAGCACTACTTACACTCTCCCGCAGAAGAAAGCAAACATTTATTCACGCACCCACCACAAAAGCACATGCGCACGAGTAATACATGCGGTGGGCGCGTTGTCTAATCCGGATGATTCATTTCTTCCGGGAACTATTCTATAAGATGAAGTGTCCTTTCGATTTAACGGCTTTCTTATTGTTCTTTTAATTAAGCCAGCAAAACCAAATTCCTACATAACACGCAATTATACCCACAAAAATGAATTCTTCGATGACCGTTTGTGGTGATGACTCAGTAAACTTATATTTCCTACGAAAAACTAGCTCAAATGCCATTGTTAACGCGAAACGGTGGTAGTTTTGGTGTTGAAAAACATTGAATAAGTTTTTTGTTTTCAACTTATTCGAGACGAAATTCAGGGAGAAGAGTCCTTATCGAAAAGTCGTATAGAAAAAAATAATACTTACAGGTATCAACGGTAGAAGTATCCGGCGTGTCGGTGAGATAGTCAGCGCTCAAATCGTCTATAGGATTAACATAACTGCAAGAAAAACCGATATATTTTTCTTAGTAATTAAAACTTATATTAGGACGCGAAGTAAACTTACTTAGCTGATAAATTCGGAACATCGTAATGATGTTCTGAGACCGAGCAGACGCCATGATGTGAAGGCGGCAAAAATCTGTGACCTGGACTAGCATAATCATAGTTATCGTTGGTGGTTTCGATATGTATACGCATATCCTTCTTACTTATATCCGGTAAATATTTGGGATCCATTACTATGAACAAAGAGCAAAATGAGCAAAAAAAATAATTTTTCCCCTCGCTTTGTTGGTTGTATGTATTATAACGGTACCTGTTCGAGTCATACCATAATGTTGATTAACTCTTATACCACGACGAGCGCAACATATTAAAGCAGCTCCGAAGGCGAAAAAGACCGCAGTTATAAATGCCAAGCCCAAGTAAAGAGTCCAATCGAAATCTGCAAATGAAATCGTCACCCATGTTGATTTAATTAATTTAAAAATCATTGACGTGAACGCATGAACGGAAGCGGGGTTGGCAGGCTGCGTATGTGTATTGCATGAGATATTCATCATCTCACTGCCTCATGACCTATTTTAATGGTTGGTTAATTGTTTGCGTGACTGTATTTAAGAACCTTAAAGTTGCGATTATTATCTGTGCTGTTTATTTAGCCATTAAAATGCACGGCTAGATTTCAATTTATAATACTTTCGTTCTGCATTCGTGTGTCATCTTCACCCTCATTCTACGCAGCGGACAAAAAGTAATAAAATCCAGATGACAGACATAAAAAATGCCACACATGAAAGTCTTTTAAGGATGTTGCATAAAACAGTTATGTGTCATAAGCAGTAAAGAAACGGCAATAACAACAACAACAACAGCAGCAATAATGACGACAACAATGAGTTTCATCAGTAATGTAAACAACACAACAAAACAATAAACTCTCTAATGTTGAAATCCTTTTGCTTTTGCCCGAGTCTCCCCAACCAAAAAAAAAAAAAAAAGGCCCATTCATCTCGTTCTCCTCTCCTCGTCCTTTTTTTTTTTTTAACTCCTAATGCTCCATAAACAATAACTTAACTCACCATCTTTGCCAATCTGACAGTGTTCCCCTCGACATTCGGCTGTCTGTATGTCTTTTCCGCTACACTGAGCCTTGCCATTAACGCCGCCACCACCATTACCAACATTGCTATTGCCAGCACTGCTGCTAATGATGCCACCACCACCGCTAGCTGCTAGGCCGTTGCTGCTGCTTAGGCTGCCAACATTAATACCTAAGCTTGCATCATCGTCATCTATGATGACAGTAGCGGTACTTGCGATACATTTCCGGCGACGAATTTGTATGCATTCGGAAGAGCATGAACTCCATTCACTCCAGGCCGACCAACGTCCCGCTGTGAATGAGAAATGACAACAAAAGTATATATAAATATGAAAACAAGGAGCAAAACCAAAACCAAGCACAAAAATACAACAAAAAAAAAAAAAAAGGAAAAGTAAGGAACAAATGCTGAAGATGCTCTGAAAGCCCAAGAAATTAATACTTTTGTTTGTTCAACATGACAACATCGTTGGGTATGAAAATTTATAAAAAGGAAAACGCAGAATGCGTTCGCCACAGCGAAAAGACACAATTTCCATTTAATCTATCTATTGTTCATGTCCATACACACAGGCAAACACACACGTACGCCGTTGTGCATAAAATCGCTCGCATACTTATTGTAAGCACATGTACATCTTTATAGTTCATAAAACAATTTTGTACGCAAGACAATTTTTTTTTTTTTGTTGCTTGTGCCGTTTTATTAATGTTTTTTTGTTGTTGTGTAATTCCTCTTACATATCGTTGCAAAAGAAAAAAAAAAAGAATGTATATAACGAAAAAGATTTCTCTTACAAGTGGTTTCCTGGTGATGGCTGATGTTTTATTATTTTATTTATATTACTCTGCATATGAATATATGTGCGTGCGTTTGTCTGCGCTAGTGTGTGAGTAACTTCATAACTTTATAACTATGCATATAGTTATTGTGTCTACGTACTTAACGTAACGATAATAACGATAACGACGATGATAATGTACAGTAGTATCACTTTGGAATACTGCAACTAAGCTTGAAAGTAAGCACTGAAGTTATCATTCAACCCTTGAAAGAGCTTTAGCTTTTTCTTTTTCATTCTTTTTTTGTTTTGAAAGATGCCCGGCAAAAACGAAAGTTTGGAGAATTCGTTTTCAAATCAGATTCAAAATTCAAAAGCTAAATCCGACGCTTCTATTGTAACATGCATGTGGTAACCGGAAATATCTTTGTAGGCAACACAATAGTCCAAATAGTGTGCTGATACCGATAAGGGAATGAGGCTGTGAAGACTGAGAGACAGAAACTGTATGGAACTGTGAGCCCTAAATTACCTATTGGTCTTGTTGTCTCTATAATGTTACTACCGCGGACAAAGGAATTCGCAGCTGGACTCGAAAGCACGACAAGGGTCTTTCCTATGGTATTGAAAACTTTATGGCAACATAGATCTCATTGGCTGCGCCATTGGCAGTGGATCTATGACAACAACTCTTCGACTGACACATGGGCTGGAGAGAATAATAGTCGCCTGCTGTATTGATATTTTCCGCTTTTCCTGTGGAAAACCTACCGCAGATATTCTAATACCACAGGTAGCCACTGTTGCTTTATATGCTGGCCCGACTTTTGAAAATTCCCCTTCGCAATGGCTGAGGGTCACAAGAGGATTAGAGACCTATGATACGCGGCTGCCTGCAATTACGGCACAACTGGACGCGTGAGCTAAAGAAAATCAGAGCTTTTGAATAGACTTCACCTGGATCGGAAAGTATGACACATTTTACCGACCAGTGACCCCAGTGGCCAATACATCCTTCTTGGCAGATGGAAGACAGATAACACCCGCAATATTATCTGCGTGTCCCATCCCTCATAATGGAGCTAAATCGACATGAGCAGGTGTCCATATTTTGTTTTTTTTTTTTTTATTGTACGACCAATCACTCAGGAGATGTTCCCTACTCATATGTTGAGGGTCGGAAAGATGTGTGGAAAGAGAAGAAGATAGGGAAGCGGCCGCAGCCCTAGTGGGTGTGTGTCCAACTGGTAAGTGCCTGTACCGACTGAGCACTCACTATAACTACACCCAGAGTCGAATCTACCGCATTGAGATTTGAAATCGCGAAAGCAAACATTAACAACGAGCATGAAACCTACAGGACATCTGTTGGTATGAAATTGGAGTTAACGTTCACTCATGTGTTAATTATCTGATTGACTAATCGCTTCTGAAATCAACGAATCATGCAACATAGTTGGCACTTTTTTCTTTTAAATCAATTAGTAAAACGATGATCTCTTGCCGAAGATGTTTTTTTTTTGTGAGAAATCAGTGGGTAAAATAAAAACTGAAGCATGACTTTTTGAATGTAAGGGTAGCATCTTGGATAGATTTCACCTTGTCTCTTATCGAACTCGGAGGAATGGCTCAGTAAAAAAAAAACAATAATTTGGTAATGGCACAGAAAGTATTCAATACGATAGGTATCTTGAGGAACACATTGGGCCCGTGGTGTTGGATGGTGTTAAGTAAATAGCAAAGCTTCTTACTTTCTTTTGTGGAAAGCGCATGAGTCCTGCACAAGACTCCTCGATAAGAACAAGCCAGTGAACCATGGTGCTCAAAAAAGTCGAAGGGAACTTTACCTCTGGGGGAAATTGACATAAATATTTGGATCCAAAAGGCATTATTCTCGGCGACCATTATGTAAAAGATGAGGCGGCAACTGCCAATTATTGCGTAAGTTATGGAAATTCAATGAGTCAACGAAACGTATCAAAAAGGAAGTTGTACTGCGAACAAATAACAAATTGAAGAACTATGGTATCGGTTATGTTGCTGCTATTGTTGAAAAGTAGACTGGGCGATTAGTTCAGTCATTTTAATAAAGTTAAATATTTTGTTAATATTATGTTCGCCAGATGCTGTTAAGGTGTCTACAGGGCTACAGGCACAAAAAAAAACAGACAAGAAGTTTATAATCGTGCGCACACGACTTTGTATGAAGCTGGTTTCTGGATGCTGCAAACTTTTTGACAATGTACCCCTCATCCTTGGGTGATGGGTGCAAAAAACTTTAATCAGAGCCGTATACAAAAAAGGAAAAAAATGAAGCACCATTTTTTTAACCCAACAACGACGAGGAAGGACGGGGAAGAGTAATTAATTCGTTGGCTTTATGAAGCATTTTCTAAAAAAGTCCGCTAACGTCAACTGGTTTGAATGGAATGGTTTTGTAAATGTTTGTTATTAAGCTATCAAGTTAACCTCGATAAACTACACAGCCTACGCTGGTCTTAATATTCTGAACAGTTCTCAGTGAAAAGGTTGGAAATCAAAGTTCGTTCGCCGTACTGTTGCACTATCTTAGACTGGAAACTGTAATTGGACAGGAAGGTTCGCAAAATTTTTGTGAAAAGCAAAAATTTACTTACAGAAGATATGAAGAACGTGTTGTAGAATACGTAACATATCCTTTGGACTTTGGTGTGCGTACATCCGGTAAAGACTTAACTCTGTAGGACATTCAAGGCGTAGTTTTCTTTTATACCTTACACCATTTGTAATACAAGGGTATACTAAGATTAGGCGGATATATGCACAACCAGAGGGATTTGAGATAAACCTACTTTTTTTTGCACTGATCTTCCTTGTCTGTCCGTCTGCCGACTGAGCATTCCTACACAGCTACAACAATTATAGTAAGGAAATTCTACGTTAGCCGTTTATCCGTAGGACAATGTTTCGTTGCATTCGTTGCAACTTCTCACTCTACTCCTTCCTTAGGCATATAAATGCCATAAAGTCAAGAGCACATGCTCGGATAGCGCAGAATTTGTTAGCTTTTCTTAATCATAACTAAGCCTTTAAAATTTTTTTTTTTGTGATTTGGGTGCAGTGACGGCCAAGTAAGTAAAATCATGGATATAAGAGAGTTGGCAGAGTTAGCATCGATTACATACCCACTCATTTCTACCCCTGATTGAATTGCCCAGTAGGGTCGCTGGAATGCGTTTTATGGTTTACGAATTTTTCAGAACAATTTACTGGACTTCATTAGGGGAACTGGAAGTCCTAATCCTTTATGAGTACGTAAGATAAAGACTCAGTGGAATTAGTCAGTGGATAGAGAAAGACCTTTACAACTATTGAGGATTTAAGTCTGTTACCTTACAAATAATGTCAAAACACATACAGAACTGCTTACAATAGATAGGAAATAGAGATAAACACCTCATAACTACATGGGAAGACTTCTCTTCAATCCACGTAACTAAGCCACAACAATGAAAATGATTGGGAAGACAGCAATGCATTGCTTTTTTTTTCTAAGAACCTTTTACTTATTTCATAATGTAACGCCTGGGCGCCTCAACAAAGCTTGGCCTTGGCTTGGTTCGATCCATTGGATGGCCGAACAAGGACTGCCAATATTCTCTGCCTCGTGCTTTCTCTCTTTCTCTTATTCTTTCTCTCCCCCCCTTCTTGTCTCTCTGTCACCCTAGCAATTTCGTAACGGAGCACCTACGTACTAAACAAGCTTCAGCCTCAGTTTATTTTCGTCAATAAAATTACCAAACAAGGAATTTCAGTGTTATTTGCCTCGTTCTTCCTCTCACTCTCTCTACCACCCACTCCCACGTTCTCTCTTGTAAGACAAATTCGAAAAGTATCCTTCCGGCGAATCCATTAATTAAAAATTTTCATATTGTAATGCTTTTCAATGCTTTGATGTTTGCATTTGATTAACCCTTTGTGCCGTGTGTCGTGCGTTAATTTGATATCATATTTATATATATTAAAATTGTTATCCAATTAAAGGGAATTTCATCTCTTAATTATACGATGACGCGATAATGATGGTGGTACGATTACTTACGGTCGATACTGTGCTCACTTAATGTGTGCTGGATTTCTTTCTTCCAAATATTAACGCAATATTGGCATTAAACCACCCCTACATTATGTTTTGGATAAGTGTGCGCGGATGTATATATAGGTTTAACTATAATTTCTACACTATTTGCAGACTCATATACACATGCCTTATACACCCACATATATATATATATATATGCGAAATTATCTTCGCAAGCAAGCAAGAAATTCTCATGCAGCTTTTGTTACATGCGGGAAAAATAAGAAAACGAAAAATTTTAATGCTATGATGTGCTGCTCATCTGATCTGTTAGTAGAGAGTACGGCGGCATAAGGCATTCAGGCAAATATTACTATAGTTTGTATTGTTGTGCATAACGTAACAGGATGACTATAATGTTATTTAATGGTATGTGATTGTGACTATGTTTATATGCTTTGGGTGTGTGTGTGTGTGTGTGTGTGTGTGTGTATGTGTCTGTCAGTTTGTGTTGATTGTTAGTATAGTGTATGACGTCACACTCAAAAACACTCGTCATGCATGTTTTTGAATGATGTCGGACTAAATAGTTGAGTGGTGTGTTACAAGAACACACGCCAACTGCAGGAAAAACAAGCACACAAGGAAGAGAAAAACGGGAATTGAATGACGCGATGATGACGATGATGTTATTGTATTCCTATCGTTGCCTGCCTCATGCATTTTACGTACATCCGTGTGTCTGTATATTTGCGTAAATGAGCAATTCTGTGATTTCTTTTAATTCGCATTTTCGCATATGTAGTTGTGCGAGTATACTATATATAGTATATTCCTCTAGAGTAGAGTAGAGTAGAATATCGTACAACACAACAACAAAGATTCATTCTGGAATTTTTTTTTTTTTTTTTTTTTTTTTGTTTGAACTACACGCAGGATGTATATATTCACATGTATTTGTATATATGAAAGTTTTTAAATTTATGTATAGATGTGTATGAGTCTATATAGACGCGGAAACTAAACTACACGACTTCGTAAATAGTTTTCAGTTATTTTAGAATTTATTGTGTGCGAACAAAACGAAATGAAACCAAATATATAGAGAACATTAAAAAAAAAGAACAAAAACCAAAAAACAAAAAAAAAAGCAAAAACAAAAACAACATAAGTAAATTTTGTTACGCACAAAAGCTATAGTTGAATGGGCCAGGGTAAGCGTAACGTCAAGGGATATTGTGGCAGAGAATAGTATGCTTAGCAATTACTTGCCTATCAATTTAAGCTTTGAAAACCATTTGAAGTGATTTGATTTTTCATGATTTTTATAGATTTGCAGAGCATTAAACAATGATGTGTAAAAGCATTTCAATAGATTTTTATGGTTTTCAAAGTGATGCCGTCACTTCACAATTGCTGAAGAGGGATGAAAATTAGCAAAAACGCAATTCATCAGAAATAGAGTTTAAATCGTGTCGCAAAAGTATTGAGCCACTATCTTAAATCATGTGATGTAAGCAATATTTTCATTGCCTATAGAGAGATAACGTTAGTCAGGATTCCCGATAGTAATAAAATCGTCTATGAAAAGTTCTCTTGTGTTTGCTCTACGGGAAAGACTTAAGATCCCATTTCCGAACAAGTCCGATAATATTTTGCTTATGAAAATGTTGACGCTGGTTATGGCAAAAATGCCTTTATGCCGGAGAGTTAAGAAGCAATAAAATTGTTCGCTGGCTTTCCCTCTAGAGATTTTAACATATTTCGAGCAAGTGAACCAATAGAAAGAAAATGGGGACAATAATTTAATAAATTTATGTAACCAAGGTCGAAAATATTTTTTTTTTGGGAAGTGTGGAGGAGAAAAATACCTTGTGACCAAAAAAAAGAGAAACCACCTGAGAATCTGCTTTCAAGTATTTTAAGCTCTGACTGAAGAACGTTAGACAAACATATTTAAAAACAACAAACAAAATGCTATAAAGGGTCAGGGCCCACCATTAAACATCGTGTTCCAATTATTCACATAATGGCTTCTCAAAATAAGACGTTATATGGGAAGTGGTCGCAAAAGTAGTTCGATCAGAACCATTTGCAATAGGAATAATTTTTGTGGCAAAATAACCCAGTGGACTAAACTTAAACCAAAAATATCCCAAAAATTTGGAGACTTTTAAATGGAGCATAAGAATAGAAGATCGGACAGACGCCCAGACAAATTTAAATGGTGCAGGTAATAGCACGTTATGAGTTTCGCCTAAGTCACGATAAAACAGTATGCCGAAGGAAAGCGATTAATAATAGATTTTGAGATGCGCCTAATTCGTGACGTATGCCGGAGAAAAGTTTTTGAGATGCACCCAATCCACGATGACGGTGTATGCCGAAGGGAAGAAAGTGCTCTCAATCCCTAGTGAAGCACACAGAATCGCCTAAAATATTTACATGCTGCGAATCTAGGAATTCGAAAGCCGGATCGTATCAGTAGAAGAAATATGGGGCAAGTGCTTAACAAAATCATACCATATAATGGATCCTAATGCCCCGACTTTGTTTCAGTTTTTACCCAAAACTCTTTAAATGACATTCGATTCAAGCCCCGAGGCCTCATGTTCTAGTTTTCGAACCAGATTCCCTAAAAGCTTAGCGGCAATGGGTATTAAGAAAGTAAAAAATGCCACAAATTTGTGTTTTTTGCTAAAAATAATTAATTATATGCCCATGGATTAATACTTTTTCGACAGCCTATTACTAAAGTTAAAATGAATTTTATGTGTTTTTGGTTTTTATAGCTGTGCTATATAAAACTTACTTCTTTTCATTGCTGGCATGTCGTAACCCTCAGCGCTAACGATTTGAGTTTCATCTGAAAAGAATTATTCGGCATTTTCTTGGCAAGAAGTTTGTTAAGAACTTTAAGAAGTTTTACTTACCGGGACAACTTAAGCAATCAGGAGATTTTTGTATTTGCGGACCAATGCATTCTGAACCACCATTTATGGGTATAGGATTAGTGCAAGAGCGAGTACGTTTGCGACCTTGAAACGGTTTGCCAAGACATTTGCATTCGCGCCAAGGACTCCAGGAACTCCAACCACCATTAACTAGGAAACATAAACCATTCATCCTTAATCTCTAGATAGATTCTTCGGTAAAATAAAAACCTACCATACACTATAAGTACGGCAGAATCTGAGGTACGTTTTCCCGCTATATTCTCAGCTACACAGGTATAATTTGCCATATCCTAAAAACTTGCAATTTAGTCGAAATGAAAAAAAAAGGGATGAAATTGCTTCAACACTGACCTGTAGAGTGACTTGACGAAATGTTAATGTACCCGCAGGGGTTATGGTCGGTCCGTGCTCGTTAACTTCTACTATGGGCACATTGTTCTTATACCAATTTACCGAAGGCACCGGAAAACCGCTGGGTGGCTCGCAAAATAGTTCGGCTCTTGTGCCCAATTCTACGCGTAGCGAGGTCGGTGAGGTAACAAACTGTTTGCGCATATCTAAGGAAAATGAAACAATCGTTGCACGCACACACACACGTTCATATACATGTAGATGTATATACATATACACATCTGCTTATGCAAGTAATTTAATATATGTGCACTTACAAGCAATATTTACGGTGGCCGCTTGACTTTTAACGACACCCCTCGACGACCAGGCATGGCATTCGCATTTAAATGGTCCCTTACCGAAATATTCATCCACCAAGTCGCGGTGTATGGTGGCGGTGACCTCTTCTAAATGGACACCCGTGTGCGGATCCACGTGCTTGTCGTGCGTTGAGGGTGGCGGCTGCGAGCTGCCACTGCATTTAAAATGCAGCTGCATAAATAACCGGAAATTGGGTTGTAATAGCAACAAAAATAACAGCAACAGTAATAACAGTAGCAATGCATTCGTTATAAGTGTGCATTTATAGCTACAGTTACAAACTTACTTACCTGCAAAGCATGAGCTGCTTTACACTTTAAAATAGCCGGTCGATTCTTGACCACATATACACTTTCCGGTTCGGTTAGGAAATACGGCAGTGTTACCCCCATTTCTGAGGCACCCAATTTACCGGTAACAAATTCGTCCAAGGTGCCACCACCTCCTATTATTACGCTACTGCTGCTGCTGCTGACACTACTACTGACACTACTACTACTACTGCCGCTGCTGGTTTTACTTTTATTGGTGTCACTATTGTTGTTATTATTGCTTATTGCTGTCAAAATTTCAGCGGAAGTATGTGCAGGGCTTTCGTGAAATGCCGGCATATGAGATTTATCACGTATGAAAACACCTGCTCCGTCGACACCGCCAGGAGCGATATTACCGGCACCAACAGTGTCCCGATAAGAAATGTCGCCATCGGCCAATGTATCCCAATTGTTGACATAATCTTGTCCATTATCATTGCGTGGTGTTACGTAACCCTCAAGTTCATCACTCAGATCATCGAGTTTACCATAAATGTCATCCGATTCTTCACTTTGTTCCACATCTCCGGTCTCCATTAAACGCGAGGGAATATTTGTTTTTAATAATTCCTTATCCGGCAATGCCTGGGGCGCAGTTGACAAGCTGGTCACCCATCGTTGAAATACAAATAACGCAAGACTTAAGTAAACGATACTTCTGCTCAGTGTAGTGACTGTGAACATTTTTATTTAGCGCAACCTTATTAAACGATAGTTGAGGCGGTCGCTAGTTGTTGTCAAATATTTACTATTTTATATATAATTGAAAAGTTGCAGTGTCTTCGAATTTGTTGTTGTTGTTGTTGTTGTTGTGGTCATGAGTACACAACTTTTTTCGTCTTTTTTTTTTTTTCTTTTATTTCTTTGACTTTATTTGTCAATGAATTTTAAAGTATCTGCAAAGAGAGAAAAAGATAGAAAAGAAAATGTAGTTTTTTTTTGCCTGTCGAAGACGATGGTGACGACGACTATTGTACTTGTTGTTGTAGTGTTGTGGTGGTTGTGGTGATTTCTGTGGTAGTGTGTGTGATAATGGTGCTAATAAAGTTGTTTTTAATGTGAAATTAAAAATGAAAATTAATGTTAGTTGAAATTCTAAAAATGTAATGAAGCATTTGTTTACACATTTAGTTACGAAATAGGTAATCAGTCAAGCGGTCATTAATCAAATGTGTTAAACACAATGTAATTTGTATACTGAACCACGAAATGGGATTTTTTTTTTTCTTTTTTTTTTGTAAGCATTAAATCATTTGAGGGTAGACATGTTGACGTTGGGTGGTCAAATAAAGTGAACTTTTAAATTATGAATTTTTGTGTTCATTTAAAAAGGTTAAGCTACTGTCAAGATGAGTGGGTGGGTAGTAATTTGTTGTTCCGTTTTATTTTTTTTTTCTTTTTTATAAAACGCTTCAGAAATTTAAAACAGCGTTTGTGCGATTCTGAATAGCTCTGGCTCTGGCTGTTTAAAGTTTTATGTTTGCCTCAGTTCATGGTTTCGTATGCCAGTTGAACTAAATGTCAGTCGTCCGCATATCCGCTGGTGGATTCGTCTGCCCGTCCGTCCCTTCTTCTGTTTCTATATCCTTTTCTCTCTATGTCTATTTGCTTGTGTGTTTATTGAACTTGTTTTTTACGAGTATTTTTAAGCGTTCTATTAAACTTTATGTGTCCGTCTATTTGTCCGTTCGTGGTTGTGTTCGTTCTTTTGTCAACGCTAATTTGCGTAGCTATCTGCTATCTATCTATCTCTTTCTTATAGTGTTAATCTGTTTTTTAATCAATATGTCCATTCGTCCATCCGTCCGTAACCCGTTTATTTGTCTCCCTGACCGTACGTTCAATTGCCCGCTTGCACGACAATCTGCTTGTTTGGCGAGCTTTTCTGAACTTTGTTACATATCTACATTCTTTTATAGGTTTGAATTATTGTTGCTTATGTTCTTGTGATACACATATATAATCCTTACACAATGTGAGATTGTTGCAGGTGTAAGCGTAGAAATAAAATCAAACAATTAATAATAACCTAAAGAAAAAAGGCATGCATTTCTACACTGGGGTTAAGATTTAACAAAGCCTGCTTTTCTGCTTATCCATCAGTTAGTCTATCTTTGTTTCACTCAGTGCGCCATCGCTTAGTCTAATTCTAGATTGCACAGTAATCTATTAATCTATATGCCTATCTATTTCCTGCTTCTTTACTCCTACTAGGTGTTCGTCCATTCGTCTTATCTGTTCGTTTATGACACTGCCTGCGACCTACTTAGTAACCGAGCTAAGTCTGTCTTAAGTTTCACTACGAGCCGAATATCTGTAAAGGTCTTTACACTACTTTTGCTTCTACAATAGTCTGTTGTTGTCTGGCTCCGTTATTATCAATGTCATGTTGATCAAATAAAGTATATTCGGAGAAACTTTTCTTCTTCTTTTGCTTTATGTGAACAAACTTAAGGTCTCACTAGAGATCCTCCGCTATATGAAATTGCTAGACCTCACCTTATACGCTTATACTCACCCCTTCTCTTAAGAGATAGGAAATGATTCGTGCGGTTTTTATGATTAAAGTGATTTATGGTTCTCTTCATACGTATTAAACTATATTCCCATAAGACTTTCCCATTGCCGCATTAACTATCTGCTGTTTAGTCCGCTGCGTCCCCTATGTCGTTTACATAACAGTAATTATTACCGGTCTGGCCAATGTAATGATTGTATTAATTAAAAATTGAAAACAAATTGTTAGCCTAATTGAAGTGTTTATAAACTGGAAAGACTGTATGTAGTTCATAAGAATTTATATTTGTATTGATTGTTAATGTAATTACAGTTCATGAAATAAATAAATATATAAATACATACATATTTGCTTGTTTATCGACCTCGATTAATCCTTTTATGAACATACTTTTGCGCTTGACTTAATTTTTCTGACTCTCCTTTCATCTACCTGTTAATTTCTCAGTCCATCGACTGTTCGCCACCTGTTCAGCTGTCTACCCTTACACACTCTTGTATTTCGAATCACTAGTATATTATTTTATCCCCAAGGAGTATTATGACTTTCGAATACTGTTACGTTACTCCTCAGTTTTCCAAATTGTCACGTCTCTCAAGAACAAGATTTATGACATGACTGTGGGGACACAGATTACATGTTAGTGATTTGATAGCGGTTAAGAGACAAACGATCATAATATTCCTCTTCCCAGGCCATGGTATAATACTTGCGACTTACAGAAGCGCGCATACGTGCTAGTATTTCTTTGCTTATTCTACCTTAAATGGTATTGTTTTGCTTTAAATTCACTGAGGTCCTAAACAATTTCCTTCATAACTTGTCCTACAACAATTCTATTTAAAATATAATTTGAAAGATCAAGTGCGGCATTTAACAACGAAAATTCCTCTCTATAGTAAGCCAAGTAGATATTAACCCGAGTTCAATTTATTAGAGCTGTTTGCAAGTTAACGACGCGAATGAATCAAGAGCGGCCTTTAGGACTTTAATTTTTAAACAAATGTTTGCCAATCTTTGCTTGTTCATGGCCATCTGAAGGTATGCCCCCAATTTAGAGTCACAAAGCTTTATAGCTATAAGTTATGGGCTGTACATTTACGTTGACTTCTTTTTCCCCATTTTTCGATTTTTATTTGTTTATGTATATCGGTTGAGTTTAAGATTTTCTACTCTATCTTCAAGACTTCAATAAATAATTCGAAGCGTCTCAATCGCTAAGCGTGAAGAAGGTCTTCCAGAATCATCTCTTATTACATTATATGGCCGGTTTATAGACAAAACTTATTAATAACTATATTTTTATTATAATCATAATTTTATTTGTCAATCGACGATGCAAAGGAGTGCAAGTTCAACAATTAAAAACCAAAATCAAACGAAGTAAAATAAGAAAATTTCCTCTTAAAATATGTAAAAATTACTACTCAGAATAGATATAGAGACAAATAATGGAGGGCTTAACTAATATTGGGTCGCCTGATTGCACGTTTTGGTTTTATGTCGCACTATATGTCATCTCGATAAGCGACGTAGTGTTTTTCAGCTTCGCCGACGACGTGTTATCTCATAGCAAAAAGCTTTCGCTGTTTGACTCGAACAACATTGTGTTGACTGCCGAAAGCGGATAGTTTACGATAAACTGAACCGTAAAAATTCACTTGTGAAATGCCGCAAATTTTTAAAATTGACGAGAATTCGGCCAAGGCGAATGCCTACGTCTGAAACTTCATTGACCATATGTGGAGCGATCAAAATACTAAAATACGTTATGCGCTTCGTGTCTTAATATCATCGTTTAACGACTTTATCGACCGTAACGCATACAAGTGAAATGAATATTTTAAAAAACGTCACAGCAACACCGTATATAACATAATATTATATTCCAGCGTAGCAGTGCTTGCATTGGATTTGGCAATGCCACTCAACGAGCTTTGAACGCATTTAGCTCAGAAGCATAGCATAGCATGGTTGTGTCGTTTAAGCCATGGGATGAAAAGACTAGAGGGACCATTAACTACAAACACATTTTCAAAAATTCCTTTAACAAAAATTTAGAAGCATTCAAGTCTGAAATATCCAGTTAGCCGGAAATTGGCATAAGATTAAAATGAGATTAAAGAAAGCGACGCAAAGGCATCCATATGAGTGTTCCCAGCTCAATGGAAAGAATTAATCCAATAAAGTGCAGCTTTCCTTACAAAGAAATATTCACATGAGAGATACCCGCCAATAATTAAAAATTTCTCCTAAAACGGACACGCATAAGACCAGAGGAAGTTACGCTGCAACGGCCATTCGCTAAAATTGTCGGCCAGTTCCGGGACTTGAAAGCTTAAAAGCACTTGCGTTACTCCTGTCGATTCTTTCGATTTCTTTGTGTTATACGAGTTATTGCTTCTAATTATCAAACGCTTCCTTTGTTCACCCTTTCTCGACTAGCAGTCGATATCAAACTCTGAAATTTTTTTTAGATAGAACTTAAGAACTGGTTGTCCTTTCGACCCTGACTGACTGACTGATAGGCGACCAGAGAGATGAGAAAAGTATCGGTTAAAAATGAAAAGTATTTTTGCACAACAAAAAATACCTTCCGTTATTAATACCCACCCCCCTCGACGATGTACATATCCTGCGTACGATGCTCGTGCAATCACAAAAGCCAAACTTTAAGTAACTTTGAGAATATAATAATATTTGAAAAGCATTCATTCATTCAACTTTAAAGTTGGCGTCGTTCCCATTAGGCTCTGCTGCCTGCCTGTCATAAATGTCACAAAATAAAACACCAACACTTACTTACTTACATAAAGTATAAAGTGTACGCTGTACACTCTAGTGCTCTCTATAGATTTAGGCTTATAAAACTGTAAATACCTCGAAAGGTTGTTGAACCCTGACCACACATAGAAACCAACACTTTATATAAATGGCTTACGTATATATGAATGCGTTAAAAGTCCATTTCTTTTATTCCGTTTTTTTTTTTTTTTGTTTTTAATATGTATGATGAAATTGTATGCTACAATAACATAGGATAGTAACAGATAGAAAAAGAAAAAACAAAAAAAAGCAATTTCCCACTTTATCAGTGCTTGATGGGTTTTGCTGTTTCATTGCATCATAACAGGGCAAAGCTTTACCTGTGTACCCGGTCAAGCTGTGATAAGTTTGAAGAGAAAACATGCATCATCTTACTAACCTAGAAACTTAAATTTCATTATAATTGGATATCGGAAAATGCTTGTGCTTATGCTTATGCCTGGGTATGATGTAATGTAATGAACGAATGAATCGTTGGCTGACTGTTATGGTTATCTGTACTCTTGAATTGACGAAGTGAGATGTTTGCTTATAGGTGTGCAGACACAATTTTTGGGTATTTTAACGAATAGTACGAAATGCAGAAAATCACAAACATGCGAACATGCGAACATGTCAACAACATCACAGCATTAAGCTGCTGTGATGAAGGTGACGATGACGATATCATTTTAAAACAATGAGTGAGCATGTGTTGGACTATGAATAGTGATAACAAAAGCAGGAATCACATGCATATACGCGCAACTACTTACTGTCTAGTGTTGAAGTGTGTAAGTGTTGAAGTTACAAATAACACTTGGTTAAGGGTGAAGATAAATAAATACCTTTGCTTGGATGACCACCATATGATTTTCTAAAGGTTCATTTCCCTTAAGTTTTTTCAAGTTTTTTTTGTCTTTTCAAAAAAAAACAAAAAAATACGGAATATTATCTGACAAGAACATTACACACCTGCTAACTTTTCAATGCTTTTGTCATAGTCGCGTATGTGGGTGAGTGTGTGTGTGTGTGTGTGTGTGTGTGTGTACTTGTCTGGAAAATTGTGTACTTAAGTGTTGAAAACTCTATATAAAAGGTATTAAATTTTTTTTGTTCTTTTCTTTTCTTTAGCTTTTTTTTTTTTTTTTACTCTCCATTTCTTTCTAATAATCTTATTGGGTTCTTGCTACAATTTTTGCTACTTAGTGTTTACCTTGTACTTTAGTTCACATGTTTGTTTGTCTTTTCTTTGAGCCAAAGAGAAATTGGAATTACTTAAAATATCAATTGCAACACATCATCATGGCCAATGTCTTTATTTTTTGTATAAATGTCTTAAGACACATTCATTTACTTTGTTATACAACAACCCTTACAAGAGCACCGACTTGGCTGACCTTACCAATAATCTTACGGCAAAATAATAATAACATTGGTAATAAGTGTATGTTTGTATGCATATTAGTCTATATTTACATATGCATGCAGGCATGCTTGCCTGCCCGCTTGCTTGCTTGCTAGCTTGCTTGCTTGCATTTGTGACGGATTCATAAGTGCCTTTATGTGTGCGTGTGTACGTGTGTAAAACACATAAAATTCCTGTACAAATAAGTGAGACCAGAGCATATCGAACGTTTGAATGTAATTTACCCTGCATTATGTAAATAAGCTTAAGAGCAATATAAAACCAACCAATGCTTACTACACATACACGCAAACACATAAATGCATATATATTATTATACTCTTCTATAACTAATATAAGTTCTATTAACTGCATACACACATAAACACATGCACATACACATACACAAGTACTACTAACTAACTAACGGCTATGCACATTGTATAGAGTATTGTCTGTATATATAGCACATACGCGTACACACACACACACGCATAGTCATTTATACTTACACGCACACGCTTTCTAACATTTTGTAATTTACTCGTAATAGATTGAAGTACACATACCTATGATACTAGTACTACTTCTACTACTACTACTACTACTATTATTACTATACTATATTAGTAGTAGATTCGTATGTGCATTTTTGTTTGCAAAGTATACGCTTTTACTTGCATACGTATCCCACTTGAACATAACATCGCACCAGAATGTGTTCGTTCGCTCGCTTACTCTTTTTGTGTTCGTACGTACATTTATTCGTTTTGGTTGCTGTGGTGTGTTAAATAAACTTTAGAATAACTACAGATGTATAAGTATATAAATGTATGTACGATCACGTGTATGCATGTAGGTTTATGAGTTTTTTTATTTCATATTTGAAAGCCTATTATATCAATAACATGTTTAGAAACACATGTATAGCTTACAGAAATGTTGGTAAACTTTGAATTTCTCTCAATGGTGTTTAGTTAGTTATCTTCTTCTTGTTTTTGTTTTTCTTCTTTTTCTTCTTCTGCTTCTGCTTCTGCTTCTTCTTTATGTTCCTCTCTAAACACTCTTTTCAGGAAATGAAAATGATAAACAAAAAGGCATAACTTTTTGTTCTTGTTTTCATTTCTTTTTCTTTTTTTTTTATTTTTTTTATTTTTTGTAATAATATTTTGCATACAATCTAAACGTTGATTGTCTGTATATAGATGTATGCATGTTTGTGTATGTGGCCTGATATGTGTTTGCGTGTGCATGCATGTGTGCATGCCGAAGCCAAAGCCAATCTATGAAAGCCTTGTAATTTCATACAAACTCGTATCAATAGAACTTGTATTGGAATTAGTTTTTATTAAGCTGCTTAAGTAAGAATTAAAAAAAGAAATATTCATCTGTAAAATTTAATAGTTTTTTTTTTTTCTTTTCTAATCCCTTTATACCGGAAAATGAAGATAGATTAAATTTATCATTTTATTCGAGACAATATCATAAATGTATGTGTTTTCCTTCCCTTGATGGGCTATTAATGAAATTGCAAGAGAATATCTGTCCGTTTATCTTATTTTCATTTACACTTGCTTTGACATTATGTTAGCAAATTTGCACAGGTCTGTCTGTCGTTCCGATTTTTATATGCTATATGTACGCGTCATAACAAAAGATTATGTGATTAAAAATAAGATTTTCAGTGTGTTTTGATATTTTTGGCCGTCCGTTGAGTGCTTATTATACTTTACACAAATTACATTAGCAAATTTAAGCATGTTTGTCTATCTGTCCGATTTCTGTTCACACTTGTCGTATATACGTTATAAAATTTGGACAGCTTTGTCTGTCTCTCATTTTTTTATTTACTTTTTATACATATCGCAAAAAGTACATAAATGTAAATGAAATTTTTATTTAATTTTAATATGTTTGTCCATTCGTCCGATTCGTATTAACACTTTCTGCTCAACACATTAACAAATCTGAACATGTTTGTCCATTTGCATTTAGCACACATGAGCTACAAAATTTGGATAAGTCTTTTCGTCTTCCCAATTTTGTTTACACGTTGTGCACCTCGCATTAACAAATTTAGACCTATGCGTCCGTCAGCCCGAAGTTAATCTACTCATTCCTTGCATTAGAAAATGTTTGCGGTTATAAGTAAAATTTCCAGCCAATTTTAGTGTTGTCTATACGTCTGTCTTTTTTCATTAAACTTTATTGTCCACTACATTAGTAAACTTAGAAGCGCTTGTCCGTCTTTTCAAAATTTATTTAAATTTTATATGCATTACAAAAAATGTAGGGCTGTAAACAAAATTGATATTTAATTTTTGTCGGTCTGCCCGGTTTTCCTTTTGATTTTTTACCCATTGCCTTAACTATACGGCTGTGTCTATCCATACATTCGCTTATTGTTTAACTATTCTGTTCGGCACAAAAAGTATACGATTATAAATAGGAAAATTGGCCAATATTGAAATGTCTGCCCTTCGTCCGGGTGGTATTTTTAGTTTTGCTCCCGCTTCAACAAAGCTAGAAAACAAAACTTTGTCGAAAAGATTTATAGCTATAACGATTTGTTAATCCGTAAGTAAGAAAAATCTGCACCCAACACTTCTGTGCCTTTTAAGATTTTCACTGATGATATTCTGACCGCATTAAGATGTGAACTTACTTTAGGCTTAGAGCTCATTAACTCCGCCTCTTTTTTACATTAAATGTAATTGCAAAATTAATGGAGTAAACGAAATAAGAAAAATTGGTCCGCAATTACGTCCAAGTTCCGATCATGGCATGAACTGAGTGTAATGTTAAAAAAACCAATTAAAATATTTGAACTCTTGTAGGGAAAACAAATACGATGTCTGGTATACTTTCGTGATAATCTGTGTGAAAGAAATATCTTGAAATCTTCCAAAGGAGAAAAAAAATCTTGGGAAATTTGCCTATTATCTGGCCCTTAGTGGACCTACTTTCTAAACACATAAGATGAACGCTTTCTTCTACACTTATATAAACTGAAAAAAACTTTCCTCTTAACACATTTTTAGCTAATGCCCCAAAGATTAAATTAGTCTAATGAGAAAACCCCGCCTACGACTCAAGAAAAGCCAATTTTTTTCATACAATTTTACGTCACTTGTAGGTCATTTAGACTCGATTTATATTCACAATTATATTTCATTAGTAGGCCACCTAGATTGCAATTATATTGAGCTTAGATAATAGATATAAAGAATTCACCCTCAGGCGATCATGGTGCTGGTTTTATGGTTTGATTTTTTTTTGTTTGTTTTTTTTTTTTCAACAAAATCAAATTTCCAAAGCTTTAGCAATTTAATGATGCTTACAGCATGAATAGGAAAGCAGCTCATGTTAGAGCGAAGCAGGGAAGTATGCGGCATGTATGCAATCGCCTATAGATTCATTATTTTAACTGAAAGGCTATGTAAGTCTTTTGGGATGTAATTGTTATTTGAACAATTTTCCAAAAGAACCTTTAAAAAAAAACAAATCTTAATGCCTATAATGATTCTTTAAACCAATTTAATTATATGTGTACTCTGCACCACTAGTGGTATGAGGAAATGAATATTAAAATTGTGCGGATGTGTGTAATGTCGAGAAGGACTTGAGATAGACCCATATAGAATCGCTTTCTGAGTCGATTTGACGTTGTCTGTCCGTCTTTCCGTTTTGTTTTCTTGTGCTCAATCAACTTACAGACCGCAACTTTTGGTATATTTTGATGAAATTTGATACATTGACGTGTTTTGATTCAAGGACGAACGCCAATAAAAATAGTTCGTCTCAGACCACTTTTTCCACTGATTCCTGCATAATGCCTTATTTTGAAAAGTTGTCATATGAACAGTATACAGTGGCGTAGAGTAATTAATACCGTGATGTGGTTCACTATAGTGTCGTTACTTGTTTTTTTTTTCTAATTTATTTTCTATAGAAGAAAGACTGGCCCTGCTACCATGGATTGAGATAGATTAACCCGGATCAGTTAAAATTAAAAATAAGATAACGATTATGTGCTCAAGCCGTTATCAATGGTGGCATAATTCGTTGATACTTAACTTGCGCGAATTGGATTGCGTTAGATTTCCAAGTAATTACCTCACATCAATATTGTTTGGCACATGAGATATCCATGATATACTGAATTTTCAGCAAACAAAGGACAGCTAAATGATTACATATTCGATCATATAATCAAATGAGTTTAACGTCATTTCCTTGTAGTGTTTTTATTGAAATTATAACAAAAATCACGTAACACTCACACTAATGTTATCGTATCGGCTTTTGTTTAAAATCCTGAGTATTATATTTTAGCGGTCAGCTGGTATCGATTACCCGTTATTTATTATTCTGCTGTAATATAACTTAAAAAAAAAAAAATAATATTTTATTTATCAGTTAAGCGTCACTGTTACTTATTATGCTCTACTCATATATGAATTTATTTCATCGCACACTAACCGCAACCGGAACTGATAGGCAAGTGCTTGGAATCATGGCATGAGGATAATATGTTATAACTTTGTTATACTCTGCCTACTCACAAACCTTTAAGGGTAAAATAATTTTGTCATTCCTTTACCCGGAAATACGCATCAAAACGCCACTCTCGATTAAAGTCTTTTTTCCGCTCCTTTTATGAGTTGATGGCTCTTCGCCACCTGATTAGTTTAATGGTAATCATGATAATGTTTTCTAGATATTCGACAGGTATGGTTATATAATAATTGTTTAAGGAATGTAATTAAAGAAATAAATAGAATTTTTCATCAATCATCGATCAACTTTAAAGCTGTGAGGAGATGAGACAATGTCTCCAAGAGACCGATTGCTAAGGAAGTAAGACGCAATACTTTATATGAGGATTAATTGAGGTTTAAAAAAGTTTTTCAAACCTTTAAGAAAATAGCAGCCATTGCCTAAGATATGGGCTTTCTATGTGCACAAGCCATCAGGTCACAAGGTTTTTAAAAACACCCTATAAACGTCACAAGGAAATTCTAAAACGAATGAGACAAGTAAGTCTGTCCCTTCATTGTGTTCTGTCACTATTTGTAAACGTACAGCGACGCTTAGATAAAAATGGAAACTTGATATATATGTACCCGATTTGACTATAAACTTGGCAAGTTTGAAAATGATCATGATTTTCCCACGGAAGACAAAAAGGTGCTTCAAGTAAGGAACATGTGATTATAATTACGTTGATAACTAATTATCTCGAAGCAACAATTAATCCATATAATATGTCCCTAATTACTGATATTTCTTGCAGATGATCATTGGCCCAAACTTATGCTAAAGCGAAAAACTTATCTTATTTATTAAGTTCACAACAAAACAAATGCCTTTAGCGCTTTTATGTGGACACGTGAAGCTTTAATTCATCGATGCCCAATACCACATGATATGATCTCATTCATCGTTGTGGCCATAAGTAGGTGAGCCTTCGGGTTTACAGGTTGGTAATGCAATTTTGACGCAACCATCATTATGGCGAAGGCTTCTTGAATCTTTTTTTAGAATTCAGTCTATCTCTCTGCCATTTATTTCTCTGCTGAAAGAACGATCTGGATCTCAAAATTTAGATTACAAAACCAGAATTTTTTTTAAAATTTTCTGTTTTTCCGTCCCCTACAATTTTTGAAAAACTAATAATTGTCCAGTTTGTCAACCAATTTTTATTTGAAAGTTGAAAGTTTTTTCGGTAAGAACCTTCAATGGAACCCCTTAAAAAATTCTGTGATGTTACTTCCGTTTCTAATACTACTTTTTTTAATTTGTCGATTATCCTTAATTTCTCCTCATGTGGGTAAACTATGGATTGTAACGCTTTCAACCTTTCTTTCTTTTCTAAGTGAATTGGATTTTGAGATCCAATCTTGGCCTTCGAAGGTTGTCGTCATGGCCGGAATAACCTTACGGTTGATCCTTCCTTCTTCTTCTTCGACAAAGGTTTTTGATGACGAAATAAAAGTATTCTCTTATTTTGATAAGTATTGCTATGCTATGGCGCCAATATTATCCTCTAAACGAGATGGGCGATCAGTCGTGTCATCTTTGAGAGAAGTGGGTAAATATTTGGTTGCAAACACAATTGCTGCTACGTGTAGAATATCATTAGATGGAAAATTCGAAAACCAGTTTCTAACTCGCGCGAATCATTTCTTAGATCTTTACCGTATGCACTGCCGTCGCCTTAACGCTATTGCATTGTTTAAATGCCCAAAGCATCATATGACGATTAACGGCCTTTTTTTGTTCCATTTTAGGGACTATGAGAAATCATTCAATAATATGTGCATCATAGAGAAAAAATTTGTGAAAAGACAACGCTTTAAACGCTGAGCACACATTTGCATTGTGCATAATTCAAAGTAATTTTTATTTTTTTTATTTGATATGATTTTAACTCCATGAATGTAATGCTAGTTTCTATCTTCAATGACATATAAACACCTGTAATCAAATCATAGATTCGACAATTGAGTTCATCATGCATTCATCGTGTTCAGCTCTTAATTGAACCCTTATTTATTTGGTGGAAGCAAAAAGTCGTTTATCCCAATGACTTACAATAGATGGGACAAGAATATGAACAGTCAAGCAGGGGATGTCCCCTATTCGTGTAACATGGTGGCCGAAAGAAACAAATGAGGAAAGAGAAAGGGACATGGAAGTGCTGACCGTAGTAGGGCATTTGCCCCATCGGTAAGTGTTACGCCTTTACGCCATAGCCACGATCAAAGTATACTGAAGCAAGCAATGAATTCGCATTTCTTATCTACTCTGCTACTCATACTTATCTGCAAGGGAAATTATTTATGAGTCGCCCTTTAATAAATTCTTCATATCAACTTCGAACACCAACTAAATCAACTTAACAGACGCCTGTAAATACAAAAAAAATAACGCGGATTATGGAAATATGGTTTTTCGGTGTATAGCGCTATACGCAAACAAAAAAAGAAAAAAAAAATATGTTTTTAAAATATGGTTTTAAAAATATACAACACACAATACGCTAAACGCGACAGGTACGATATGGCGCAATACGACATATACGCGATATAACTTTGTTTTTGAATTTTGAAAGTAAATATCGCACACAAGTTAGAGGTGAACACCAAAAGATTCTGAGCAAACCAAATATTCCGTGTCTCTTGCTCTCTGTGAGCATATGCTTGTTAAAGGTGCCTTATGGTTAAAGCTCAAATCCGTGGAAAACGCGATTTTCTGAAAGCATTATGGAGGGTGCCAAAGGACTTCCGTGATAAGGATTTTATTATTTCAAAGGCCGCATGCTGTTAACGTGTATTTTTTAAATTAAAAGGTGTGAGGTTTCGCTTGACATTTTTTAAAGATTAGAAATCGCTGGCATGTGCATCCAACCATTTTTGTGCGCGATTTTTTTTTACCAGATTTTCATATAGCATGGTTTTCCAATAACGATAAATCCACTTTTTCGCACTAATTTTTATACCCATCACCCTCACATGAGCGGTATATTCATTTTTCTTGTCGTCAATTTTGCGTCTGCTATGAGGTCATGAAAGAAGTGGACAGTCGGACAAATAAAGCGGCAGCTTCATGGATTAGCTAGAAACTTGTAAAATTTACAACAAACAGCGAAGGGACAGACGGACGGACATGCGGAGATGTTTCCGGGCTAACTCGAGGCATATTTATCAAATCGTGATTTTTGTCCGGCCAGTAGTATTTGGTAAAACCAATGCACGAAAGGAACGAAAGTGGCGATGATGGATTTTGTCAAGCTTTTATGGCAATTGGATGCAATAAAAATTTAACGTAGTTTTCCAATATAATCGGTATACGTTAATAGACTCTTGTAGGGAGTCTGAAAACGAGAATCGAACGAGACGATACCTTCAAATCCAATTACCGCTAGGATATTAAAACAATCAAATTAGTGCTCATTGAGTTAAGACATTTATGTTATGCTACGTTATTCATAGCAAAAATCTGACAAACTTCTAGAGTACGTCAAGGAGAATTAAGCTTTCGATTCGGATACCTTTTGCTTGCTCGTCACCGAGTCCTAATAAATTATTTACAACAATTTTAAATTGATGATCATCATTGATGAGTAAACTTTTAAATTATTTACAGATGTGTGGGTATTTGTAAATATTTGCATTGCAAATGCATTCCCAGCTTATCATTTAAACATGCATAGAATTGATTAGAGAATGTTTTATGGTGCAAGAGTCCGCTTTTTTTTTTTTTGCACATTTTGTAATAAATAAATATTCGTACGTATGTACGTACATATATATACAATCGTACGGCACTTTTGATGTGCAAGTGCATATATATGCGAGAGATGTTTTCTGTATATTTGTATGTACGTATGTGTGAATATATATATATATGTGTGTGTATGTCACTTAATTTCCTTTTAAATTTATTTTAAAATAAATACGAAACAAAAAGTTGTTGCCGTTGTTTTTGTTGTTATTGTTGTAACATACAATGTTCTTCGTTTTTATTGTATTGTACGGCGTGCACATAATATCATTTAAAACTATCGTCTATTGCCTGTTTAGTGGAATTGTTTTTGATTTTTGTTAAAATGTTTTTATTTTTGTTGCTGTCCATTTGAGTGTTGTTGTTGTTGTTGTTGTTGTTGTTGTTGTGTTTTAATGTTATCAAAACGTTGTCAACGTTTTCCTTTGCATTGAGAGAGAGTGTCACTCTGTCACTTATATTCATTCATTCACATTTTATACGTTTGTCATTAGTTACCGACTTTGCTCAACGATAACGTAAAGATAAAGGGGGAGGCAAAAAAGACGAAGACGAAAACGAAGAAGCACAAAAAAAGAAAAGAAAAACAAGAGAATATTGTATAGAGGTCCGTTTAGTATAAGTAGCGTATGCGAGAGTGTATATGTGTGTGTGTGTGTGTGTGTGTGTGTGTGTGTGTGTGTGTGTTCGTTTGACTGGCCTTACACATAAGCTTCACGCTTTTTTTCGTGGAACTCTACGTATAGGTTTTTTTTAATGCCTGCCTTGAATAGTTAATTTCTTGGAGTCAACCAACCAAGTAACCGACCAACAAACCAACCAATAAACAAACATACACATTGTTACGCCGACAAGCCAGCAAACAAGCAAGCAGGCAAGCAAGCAGGCAAACGGCAGTTAGCCAGTCAGTTAGTTAAGTTTTTCTGTTTAGGTGATGATAGTCGTTGCCTATCATCATCAGCAGCTCTGTCACTAACTGACTTGACTGTTGTTGTTGTTGTTGTTGTTGTTGTTGTTTGCAATGGCATAATATGCATAAAGGTGCTCGCTTGTCTGCTGCTATGCGTACGTATGCATACACACACACACACACTCGCGTGCACACACGCGTGCACACTTATTTAACCAAAACTCTCTATTAATGTGCCCCATAGAATGGTGCACATTATTAAATACTTATAAATTCTTTTCAAATATAATCAACGTTTATTATCTTTTTCTTATTTTTTTTTTCTTCTTTTGTTTCTTTTCCTTCGAAGCTTAACTGATAAATATGTAAATAATTATGAAAGGAACGCAAGAGACATGAGTCATTAAAACATTGTCTTTATTGCTTTATAATAATTTTAAAGAATTAAATAAAAGTTGTAGACGTAATTCTAAAAACGCATAAATCGTTTCGAATTAGACAATTAAGAGTGTAATGTGCTGGATGGGCAGCGTTATGCGACAGAATCGGGAATGGTCGATTAGTTTATTCCTCTTACGCGATAATTGCTTTATTGCTTAAAAATTATCTTGCATTCATACGTAATGGAGGACAAGTCATTGTAATTCGGTTTATTTCTCTCTCTGCACTAACGCTTACATTTCTTCTTCTTTTTTTTTTTTTTTTTTGGCATAAATTTGTTGTTTATAGTATATCCGCCATCTGAGCACAACATAAATATCTGATGAACGTGTTTTGGGTTTTTACTTAAGAAATAAGTAAGTTTTACATTTTTTGTTCGAAATTTTTTTTTTTTGTATCCGCCCTATGAACAAATATCTGATGAACGTATCGCGGCTTTTACTGAAGAGATGCCAATCTTTAACTTTTTAACTCAAATCTTTTTCTACCCACCACCAGAATGACTATCAGATTGCGGCTTTTGCTTAAACGATACGATTGTGATTAATCCTAAAACTTTGAGGGCAGCAATCAGGCTGACTGCTACTTGACAAACTTGACAAACGGCGTTTAATGAGAGGCAAGTTATTGACTTTGTTACGGACATCAAACGCAGCAAAAGAATAAACAAGATTTAGTTGTTTTCGCTCTAGAAATTTCTACGCAAATTTCTACATAAAATGTAGTAAAAGAACAAAGCATGACATCATCTATCGCGAAGCCGAATGAAGCCTTTTGAAGGATAAAATAACTGCTACATTTCGCTGCCATAGTATCTAACTAAGAAAAATGTGCTCGACTGAAGACCGTTTGTTATCATATCGAACGTTTCACTATGAACCATAACTTTGGTGAGCAAGTAGTACATTTTTCATACATATTATCAGATATAGATTGCGACTGATTTTACGAAATCTCGTACAGTCTGTATGGAACTACAAGCTAATCCCCATGAATTTCTGAGTAGATAAGAACCGCGGCTATCAAGTCAGTGTTCACAGATTCAAATATTAATGCGGTAAAACATACTTGGTAGCATAGTGAGTGCTCAGTCCATACACCCACTAGGCTGGGATCACTTTTTCCGTATCTTCTTCTCTTCCCTTACTTCCTGCTGATCGTCACCGTATCACGGGCATAGGGCACATCATCTGGTCATATTAAAAAAAGAAAAGGCTCCCAAAAGTTAGGCTGTGTGTTTATAGGCTTAAAAGTACTCAGAACGGCCATGAGGTAGCGCGTTATACTCGAGTTTTCTTTGGCGGTTGAAAGAGAACGACCAACTTTTGTTAATTACAGCGCTGACCAGCTTACATAGTGCCACTTGGGCCATCATAACAAGTAAAAATCTAGATACCTCTGACTATATGAATTGGGAATGAAGGAGAAAGCAAAGAATGCCATACCAAAGTAAGAAAGCAGTTCACACTTTAAACCGGTGAGTAGAATTCTCCCTTATACTTTTACTTAAACTTATGTGTTTACGTAAATGCAAAGGAAAGAAAAAGGATAATAAAATCGGAGCACCAGCAATCCCTCTTTGCAAGGATATCATTAAGGACTTTCAACTCAGCTACCGTTATCGTTATAGTTAGGTTATCGAAAGAACCTGACATTTAAATGCATATGGTTGCTTGAACATACAAGAGAGGAAGAAGAAGAACAAATCTTCATCATCGAAGAAGTTTAAATCCTCAAACAACTCAATAAACTTTTCAAATAAGTTTAAAAGTGCGATCCTTAAAAAGCTGTGTAAGACTTACTGGACCATTAGAGACCCCAAAGAGCTAGATGTGTGTATGTGTAAAGGTGGAGAGGTAGAAGGACGGCAGGCTTTAATCAAAGCAGATGGTATTTCCTGACAGCAGCTTAAGCGTAGCAAGACAATTTTACTGAAGTGGTGAGAAAAAGGCTAAGAACTCAATCGTTCTTGTTTGCCATAGGACAATAGGAGGCTTAGAACGCAGTCGTTCACTTGAGCGTAGAAAGGAAGAGGAAATTGAAATACTTAAGCGATTCTTATCAAAGCAAACAAAAAGAAGGTAACAGTTCGTTCGATCATGTTTAGGCCATTTATAGTTTCTTATATCGTTTTGCGCTGAAGAAGAAAAATGTTCTAAATCTCAAGTACTTGAGCAGCAGTGGAGGGGACACCGATAACTCAATAGCTCCGGCTTAGGCCGTTAAAGAATGTAAAGTGCGCTTAAAGGAGTAAGAAAAGGATTTTAACCTAAAGTGAATTGTATTAAAAATTGATCTCGCAACTATACCTTATTCATGTCGGCGAAAGGAGAGGCTCCAGACTGTCCAAAAGAGTGCTGCATAAAAATGGTGCTACTTCACGCTTAAAGAGATATAACTAACGGAGTAATAACCAGTCGTTCGTGATTCTTCGAAACGTTGAAATACGTTCTAATAACTTAGTGATCGAGTGTACGACAGCAATTTGTCAGATCGAAGACTATACGAAAGTGAAGAGAAAAGTGTGTGAAGAAGCCCTTAAGCTTTTCATTGCCCGGTATGGAAAAATACTTCTTCTTTGTTTTTCTTTTTTTTTTTCAATTTTTTAAGATGTAACTAACATCATATGATGCTTAAGTAATAAATGATTTTTAGATATTTTAAATTAATTAACATAAACACAGAAACATCTTTCAAAATGAATAACGCGTTGCTCGCATTCGCAAAAAAAAAAAAGCCAAGAATTATTATATATATTTTTTTTAAACTTTAAGAAAGCACATCTAATGTCTATTACAAGGCAACGACGACGGCGACGATGGCGACGATGACGACGACTCTACCCCCATTACTGTTAAAAAGCGCTTTTATTGAAATCTTTGCATTTTAATTTGAATTTTTTTGTTCTTAGTAATATTTCTCTGCTGAAGAGTACGGGCGTGTTAAAAGAACATTCCTCAATTGAACTCAAGCAAAGTCTAAAGTGTCTCATTTATTTATCTCGTCCGTCCATCTATATCTATCAAGATTCCATGCCAACCATGAAAGTCAGTCATTCACTTGCAGGCTAAGTAATGTTACATACAAATTTATCTGTACGTATATTTGTGTGTTATTCGTGCTACATATGAAGTTGTTTCGTACATGTGTGTAGGCTTATGAGAGAAAGAAAAAAGAACAACAAAGAAAAAAAAAGACGAAAAAAAAGAAGGAAAATCAGAAAAGAAAAAAATAAAAAACAATCAAAAAAAGAGAAAGAACGCAAGAGATGCTTTGCTCTTGTTTGCTACCCCCTCCTCCTATACGCCACCTTGGCCTGTTGTCTGCCCCAGTCAGAGAGTTAGTCCGCCAGCTTTGCGTGCCGCTTACATATACACACGACAAGTTTGATAAAAATTATTGTACAAAATATCTAAAAGCAAAAAAAAAAAAAAAAAAAAAAATTGAAACGAGCATGTGTTCAAGTGTATTGTACACCGCCTTTGTAAGCCGTGGTGCTGTTGTGCTTTGCGTTATAGGAACAACAACAAGCTAAGAACACATTCAAATAAATGCTTATATACATATATATATATAGGTCTATATATATATACATTTACGCATTGATATCTATCTGCATACGTATATCTATACATATGATGCTTATGATCCGAGTATATGTGGGGTTGTGCGTGTAAGTGCGTGTTTGTGATACATGCATAATAAAATAGATAAAGAGATGGATGTATAGATAGATAGATGGATAGATATTCAATGAATGTGATTCAATATAATTCAATTTTCACTAACAGCATAACCGACGTAATGTTGTTGCTATTGCTGTTGCCTGCTGCAACAACTGCTTTTACTACCACCAGTTGTTACATTAATACTACCACTACTAATACTACTACTACTACTACTAGTAGTAGTAGTGCCACTACTATACACTACTGTTGATGGCCCCTTGTTCTACAGGCAATTAGTTACATTTATAGATACGGATACAGACAAAGACAAATCGTCAAAGTAGAAAAATGATTTTACTCTTAAATCCCTTTATTAAAACAAATAACACTAAACTAATGCAAATATGGATAAAATGAAAATATCATCTCATTAGTTTAGCTGAGTTGATGACTAAACACACATTCGTCGATACAGCATAGACAAGAGGCGTACAAATAAGCACACAGACAGACAGACAGACAGACAAAATACAAGACTTATTTATTCACTTACGTACCATTTTTAAATGTAATTAATTTTGTTCTATAGAAATTTTTATATATAGGGCAATAAGTAAGAAAGCTATAAGCGCCTTGGAGGCGAATTTTTAATGCCCATCGTTTCGCAAAATTACAAAGTATTTCATTAGATATAACGACGATGATGCTTTCTTGGCAATGAGCCTTTAAATCTCTGCTTGATTTTCAAAAACACTGCCCGTTTTACTTTATAGGAATTTTTACCAAGAACATGCTCAAGTTCAACAGGTTTCCACTTCGTATCTTTCAAACTGTTAACAATAGAGAGTCCAGAGTATAGAGGAAAAAAGAGACATAATATTGTAGGATTGTACAGATAACCAGATCGATGCAAAGAAAAACGGATGAGTAAGCACGAGGCACACATGGGCAACGATAGACGGACAGATAGGAAACCGCACAGCTTGACGTTGTGCAGCTCATTGGCGCGAGGTAGAATAGATGACGCGAAAGAACGCACAAACGGATAGACGGACTAACAATCGTAGCCGACAAAAGATCGGAACGATGAATGTAGAATGACGCTGATAGATAAAGGGATACTTGATAGCAGAGAGGTAGTATGGGGAACGGGTGGAAAGAAGATGAAACGGTGAATGGCAAATGAACTCACGTGCAATGAGACTAGAAGAGCGGACAAAAGATAAGGAAACGAATGAACCCATAGCTTGACATGTAGGAAGACGAGTGATCAGATGAACCTGTTTAAAGCTCAAGAGAACGGTAAGCGGACAAGCAAAGATTTGACCTGCTTTGCAAGAGATAAGTAGCAGAACGAAAGGGCGAATAAACAAAAAGGCGGACAGTTTGCTCCACTTAGGGATGAATAGATATAATAACACATGGACGGAAATTCGCGGGCACGAACAATAAGATGCTCGAACAGGCGCCCGAACGGGCAAAGTGGATAGGAAGAAATGAAGACTTGGACAATTTGGCCGAATAAGGGGCCTTACGGGGGGACACACACAAACAGAAATACGTAAATGGAGCCACGCACGAATAGAGGGACAAACGATTATAGGAATACAGGAGACGCACAAGCAGAGGAACGCTTAAATAGAGGAGTTGGCGCACTCGCCCATCAATAATCGAACAAACAGGTAGAAGGCTTTTTCGGCGATTGAACGGACAAAAAGGTTGGAAGATGGATGTTGATAGATGGAAAGACAATTGCATAGTTGAACGGACTTGCAAATGAACAAAAAAAAAAAAACAACAGGCGTTCGGATGAAGAATCCAACAGATATGTATTGGACAGTTGGACAGATAGCTGAAACATATGGATACGTAAACAAATAGAGGGATGTTGAGAGAGAGAGGGAGATTGACGAGTGTACAAATAGACAGATAAGCAAACACGCAAACACACAAACACATCCAGTTTGACTTAGACATGTAGCTAATTATAACTGCACGCAATAGTTTCATATGTGCACTGATGCGTATTTCTAATTGTAACCAACAAAATAACAAAGTTAGCATATCCACATCCTCCGATTGTGGGAATAAAAATTCGTTTGTATGTAGGTCGCATTTTATTACTCAAAAAAAAAAAAAAAAAAAAACAGAAACATTACCATAAACACATTTCTCGGTCTATAATACGTTTCTATGTGCATGGCTTGGATGGGAGCTGCGCGACTGCGTTTCCGTCGATATGTTGCGAGCATGTATCTCATTGAATATCTAATTAAATTATCAATTAAAGCAACGACTACAAGTTGTTCTTTTCCTTTTAAATTTTAACAACGTCATAATTAAAGAATTTTTCAAAAGTTTTAATTACACACACACAACGTTTGTAATTTATTTCTCTTTCCATTTTTTTTTTTGTTTTTTTTTTTTTTGGTCGGGGAAAAGAAGGGGACGATCAACCGAGACCACATGTACTGAAAAATACATAACATCGTATGTCAGTAAACGACAGTTGTCATATGTCAACTTTGAATATAATCCCTCCGTCCCCAGCCACCTCTCTCTCTCTCACTCTCTTTCTCGCTCTCTCTCTCTCTCTGTGACAGCCTTTACCTCTCTCTCTATCGCCTCCCCTAGACATCTTACCCTAACAAAAGGTTAGAGTACATAAATCTCATAAATTATAAGCGCACGCACACTTGTACAGATAAAGCTAAGAAGAGGCGTAAAATTTATGATTATTTGTTGTCATTTGATACAAAACATCCTTTGGCATGCTATTCAAAGTGTGAATTGATTATTTCCTATGCATTCATTGCAAGAGAGAATAAAAATGACAACAACAACAATAATAATAAAAGCAAAGCCAAAAAGAAAAAACCAAATTTAAAAACAAAAGAATCTCTTATGGGAAAGAGATTACATTTTATCAGCAAAAGATCTCCTGCAGTGTTTTTTAAGGTATCCTTTCTTATCTTCTTGTCCTTTCTTTTCCAGTTTAAGGATGAAATTCTATAGTTTTCTTTACCAGTAATCTTTAATATTTAAGTAGTTTTTACTTTTGTTACATCTAGAATTTCCTCCCGTTTCTTTTCTTTCTTTTTTATTTTTTTTTTTGTTACTTTTCTCATATTTATCATTGATTGGATTTTTGATAAATTGTTACCAGAAAACAGAAAACTTCCATAAAGTATAGACATAAGATTAAAATCTAACTGAATTTTAATCCTATACAAGTGCAGATATGCATACGTGCCTGTGTGTGTGTGTGTATTTACTGACATACCTTGCTGTTGCATAAATTGTTATATTTTCTGAAAAGTCTCTTATTGCCGCTGCTGCTGTTGCTGAGGCTGATGCTGATGCTGATACTGCTACTGCAACTACCTTAACTACTGTTACGTGCAAACATCTCCAGGTAGATGTTCTCTTTCATTCTCTCTTCTTCTTCTTCTTCTACATCTTGTTCTTCTTCTCTTTTTGTTACTACTACATTATAGATTATATCTGTATAGAAAGATTACTGCGTAGACTGATGTGAAAAAGTTACCACTTCGTACCGGTAATGGTGTTGTAATCAAACTAGAATAAGTCAAGTTATGGCGAAAGTTTTGGCAAAAGTTAAGCATTATAGCTACTAGCTGTGACTTAGCTGTCAATTAACACTAAACTTAAACTAAACGATCAACTGTGCGTCTTATCGGGAAAACTTGAGCGCGTAAACTCAATATCAATAGATTTAATATAGAAAACCAACAACAACTTAATATGTAAACTTGTACATGTAAGCTATGATTAAGTTAATGGCAAGCATTCATTCTCTTGTGTCGATTGAATAATGCTCCAGTATGTTCATTATTGGGAGCAAGTTTAAGTTGAATGTTTAGAAAAATTTTCAAGCCTTAACGTAGACTCATTGCCGAAGATTGCATATTAAAAGTATTTAACGGTACTTAAGATTGGTAAGATTATGTATAGGATTAGCACATGTCTGTGTAATTAAGAAATGCGATAATTAGATCGGTATGTCCAGGTTCAGTACTCAGAGCGGTAGACCATCATTTATATACGATTGGTCAGTGCTCGATCGATGACGACATAACACTTTTCTGTCGGGCAAATACTATATATATATAAAATATATGAAATTTTTATATCCTCGACGACTTGCTGTACACGGTAGATTAAGTTGCTGCATACGTATGCGACGGAGCCGTAAGGTAACTGCACCTCCTTTTCATGTCATTCAGGTTAAAATCGTTTTCCAGATCATTTTTTTCAATAGACTTAAACAGGTCTGCCTGCCTGTCTGTTTGTCTGTCCGTCTGACAACAGCCTACATATTTTCTCTTAAGCGTATTCGTCTCTCCGTCTGTCTAATGCTTGTCCATATATTTTTGTGTTCAGTTAACAGATCACTAGGTTCAGGATACTTCGATGAAATTTGGTACACTGAGATTTTGTGACGTAGGCACAAGCGCTATTTGAATAGGTTTCAGAGTACTTTTTACAACCACACTTAGGATATAAAGCCTTATTTTCAAAAAGTTGTTGTCTATATGAGGCATGGTTTTGCATTGGTGTGCTAAATGAATTTGAAAATGTGAATGGAATGGTGCGACTTTTGAACCCGCCGCCATGTAAAATTTCTTATAAAAGGCAAACTTTTACATCGCAACCGGAAGTAATTCTTAGCTTATTGTGATGAAAATTTGCACAAGATAGTGATTTACACCAAACAATTTTTGTGAGTTGTTCGCATGTATCCACCAGTTATCAGGAAAGGAAAGAAAGTATGGACAAATTATACAGCAGTATAATCTCCAATATTGTAACACAATTGTAAATATAAAACCTCAGATTAGACAAAGTACTGCTTGGTATTTAATAGTCGGTCTTGCTCTTCTAAAATGTTTTACTTCCTTCGAACATATATATATATATATATATATATATATATATAAAACTTTTTATACCAACAACAAGCAAAGATGTGGATAAAATCATTTTGTGAAAACCTTTGCAACAACCAAACGTTCTTGTTAAGGTAAAGGTATTGGACATAGAAGATTCGACCACAACCGAGCACAACTGTTCTACTTTTTTTTGCTTTGAAGTGAATTTAAGTGAATTGCAAACTCAAAAAGGTGACTGAAAATTTTTAAATATTCCATTGTTTTATCGAATTCATCTTAAGCCTGAACAGAATGTATTCAAAAATTAAAAGATATTATCCTCAGCAAGCTACTGGTAAAACAAGGAAAAACATTACAGTGAGCCACGGCCCGCTATTAATTATCCTACACCGCCCTGCAGTCATTCATACTTAACGACTTTCGAAAAGAAGATGTTATATGGGGAGTGGTCGAAAGATTGGCTTGATCCGTTCCATTTTCAACAGCATTCGTCCTTGGGCCAAAACACTCGTCAGTGACCAAATTTCGTCAAAGTATCTCAAAAATTATCGCCTGTGGAATGCCAGAAAACAAGACGAGGAGGCGGACAGGTGGAGAGACTTGTGTAAATCAAACCAAAAAGTGATTCCGCATCCGGTTGGTATAATATAAGATTGATTTCTCTGAAGTCCTTCTGGGCGTTGCATACATGTGGCCAAATTTATTATATCTTTGTATCATAAGTAGTGATCCAAAATTTTGCTTATTTAGGATTTGTTCTCAACCAGGTTTTATTTTTCTAAACTGTTCTTTTTGTGAAAGAACGAAAGTTAGATTAAAGCTTGCTTTTGCTTCGAATCAAATACTATTCGAAGCTTCTCCTGACTGAATTTACAAAAAGTTGTTCATTAATTTCCATAAAATGGAAAGCATTTCAAGCAATTTCTCAGAGTTAAACATATGTGGAAATGTCCGCAGTATATCTGCGCAGGATGGTTAAACATGATCCAAGTACGGGGCTGGGGGAAACTTTTTCAGCAAATCTTAATTAACTTAAGCTTCCTTATTAATAGGAGTAGAAAAGTAATAATCGCTTTATATGGCATTCTACATCAAGTCACCTAAAGACAAAAAAATGCGCAAGTTGTTTCTTGCAGTATGCGGAAATTTTTTTAAAAACATGTGCCACGGCTCACCATTAAGCACCATACACACATGCCATTGAAGTGATTGAAAAATGGGTCCCATCCAAACTATTTTTAACAGTCCTAGGGCTAGAATAAGTCAGCATCCAAAAATGACCACCTGTAGCTGAAAACCAAGAAAACAAGATGAAAGGACCATCGGAGAGACAAGCTTGGAATCACTTTCCGAATCGATTGGTGTAATGAAAGGAGCACAAGAAAACAGGATGGAAGGACTAACGGACTGCCAAGCTTAGAATCATTTTCCTAATCGATCGGTATAATAAAAGGTCGATTTGTCTCAACTCCTTCTGGGCAAAGCATACATGGGCATAAACTTAGCACATTCTTCTACCGCATGTAATGTAGGACATAAAAAAACTTTTAAGACTACATATTATACCTATACAGGGTCTTTCGTTAAGAGCGATACTTTTTAGAAATTCATTTTTTTTTTAAATTTATCCGGTTGAGTCAACGAGTAGGAAAATGATCTCGACTAATAACTCAATAGTCGTGGATTAAAATCTCAAGTGCAGTGATGTTTCCGATAGATGAAGCGGACAGCCTTAGGCGCTAATGCTTTAACACTTCAGTCTTATAATGCACTTCTTTGGCTACATTAATAATAAAAATTTTAAAAAAAAGTATAGAAGGTGTGAAAAAAAAGACTCGGTGAATGCTTCTCGGCCGAAGAGGAGGATTTTCAAAGGCCTTGCATCCACAAATTATCACACAGATGGGAGAATGTACTGCTAACAATGGGCAATACTTCGAATAATATATTTGTTAGTATTTTTATACAAGTTACGTATTTACATACCACATATGTAATAATCCCCCTGTTCTGTACTTTATTGTGCTAGTTTCTCATGAACAGATTCAACACCGCTTTAGTATGGAAAGCAATGCTTCAGACGCAGAAGACAAGTTATTCAAAACTTCTATGCTTTCGCACCATAGTTTATGTTGTTACGCAAAGTGACAAATGCTCCCAAAGCACTTTCACTCGAAGAAGAGACGCAGCTCGATGTATCCTCATAAGCAAAATAGCAACCATGTTTTTAAAAACCCGGTAAAAGGTCTTGGTTTGCTTAGAATAACGCAAACAACTTGCTTCCACCGGCATGGCTAAATCTGTTAAACCATAACAGAACTTTGCTTGAACTGCTTGCACACTATAGACTATAGACAATGTCCACAAGGTCATTATGTTTGTGTGCTAAAAGTGAGCGAATTATCATAGTTTTCTTAGAGGTCATCACAAGCAACGATCGAGTGTTTTCTTAGACATGTTTTGGTTTTTCAAACTTTTCAAAGTTTCCCCATAATTGAATTTAAGTAACATACCTACTTCACCTCGAGCTTGAGGTTATGGAAAAAAACTTTATTCTACTGATGATAAACTTATCTTTTGCATGAACTTTTGATTTAATAAAATAATTTAATGAACCTTTAAATTGACATCTTTTTATTCTCATCGAGAACGACGAGCACAACGAATGATATCTGCTGCCGTTTTCAATTTCAATATTACAACCACTTCAGTCAGTTGTCAGTCGTATGTCAAATTATACGTACACTTAATATGTACGTTCGATTAAAATGCATTTTAAATGAAAAAAAAACCAAAAAACCAAAAAAAAAAAAAAAAAAATTATTTCCTTAAATTAATGAAAAATTTCTTTTCTCTTCTAACCCCATTTCTAAGTTGAAGTACGAAACAGAAATGAGTAGCAGCTGATGTCCTTATGCGAGAAAAAAAAATTTTTAAATATAAAAAAGTGGAAATCCTTTGAGTTTAAGTACTTTATTGTTATATAGAAGAGAAGAAAAAAAAAAAAAAAACATGAAGGAAATTACACCGTTGTATATAAATGCGTGCGACTGTATATGTGACGGTTTCAATAGGCAAAAGCCTATTGACATAATTCATAATTAGACGTTGCGTTAAAAGAAGAAAAAGAAGAAATGAAAAAATGAAAAATTGTGTTGAGACTCTCGCCACTAATGTCGCTGCTTTGCTGCGACTGTTGGTGCTGATGCTTGTGCTGTTAGCTGGTGTTACTCTACTGCTCTATATGCTCTTGACTTTTTTCCTTCATTCACTACTGAACTTGATGAAAACACTGAAAACATATTTCAAGTGCTATCCGCACAAAAACACACACCAAGACACAAAGACGCACACACATACATGAAAGGGACTAAAAGTGAAAACTTAAGGATCAATTAATAATAATAAATAACAGAAATGAGAAAAGATATAAAACTATGCTTATATATATATATATATGTTTGTGTGTGTGTGTGTGTGCATGCACATATATACTAAGGTGACGAAACTTGAAGATAACTAAAAATAATTATTATTACTATTCACTTGATGATGATGATGATGATGATGACGATGATGACGATGATAATGATGATAATGACGATTTAAACAAACTTACTTTCTTTGTCTACGAGTCACATAATAAAAAAATATTCCCATAAAACTGTTGTCATAGGACTGAAAGAGTTTAACGAAATGCCTTTAAAGCATTTTATGCTTACCTTTACAACAACAACAGTTAAATCTGTTTACATTTGGTTCTGTTTCTCCGTGTATGCGTGTGTGTGTGTGTGTGTGTGTGTGTGTATGCGTTTGTACTATTTTGTTAATGCTTTTGTTTTTATTCTTGTTATTGCTGTTGTTATGTTTATGTTAAGTGCCACACAAGTGACGTTTCACATGAAGTGTATGTTATTTTTAGGAGGCTTTTATGATAAATCTCTGCTTTACAGTCATTAAAAATTTAAACAAACGAAACGTTTTTTTATGTCTTACTTTATTTATTATTGTTCCTATCGTTATTCCTGCTGTCAAATGACAGAAGAAAAAAAAAAATCCCCAAAAAACGGAAGAAAAAAAAAACAAAACGACGAAGTGAGGTGTTAACCTTGTTTTATGAACTTTATCAAAAAGTTATTCAGAGAAATTAAAAACAAAAAAAAAAGGAAAAAAAAAAAGAAACAGAAGAACAAAAGTCGCATTAAGTAGCATTTGTGTGTAAATCTCTAGGAGTATTCAAATAGTAGTGGATTTCTGTTGTTGTCGTTGTTGTTGTTGTTGTTGTTGTTGTTGTTGTCGTTGTTATTGCAGTGTTAAGGATTTACATATAGAAAAGATCAAAACACTTTGCTCTTAACTTGGACACAAATAGTTTAAAGTCACCCAGAGTCCATGTGTCACACAAACACTGACAATGTTTATAATGATAATGATGATGAGGATGGTGATGATGATGATGATGATGGTAGCGAGGATAATAATGAAAATTTTGTACGAAATTCCTTTATAAATATGTATGAGAATGTTCGTATGTACATTATTGTATAAATGTATGAATGTCTCGTTTTAGAAAATATGTGAATTAAACAATTGTTCTCATTGCATCCCCATCTCTCTTATTTCGATGCCCTGCTATTGACAGGAATAAAGCTAAAAACGAAGAAAAATTAAAATCACTTTTTCTTCATTTTAACAGACATTCATTCGTGTACATGCTTCCCACATGCTTACCTCCAACCCCCCCTCCCCATCAACCGGCACCGCACCATCATCCCCCTCCGCCCCCTTCCCGCGTACACCCTTATTGCCATATATATCCTAAGTATTATACGATATTATTTGTAAGTATTTGAAGTACTTTGCTGCTTACTATGCCATATATATGTATATATATATATATGTGTGTATATATATATATATATTCATTTTTTACTTTGGTTTTTTCGGGTAGCCAAAAAAACTCCTCTCCATGACATGGCCAAACATGCCATGAAAAATGCCAGTGTTAAAATTCTTCATTCTGAAGATGAGAACGCGTTCACACACATACACACACACATACACACACACACACGCACACATACAGTCATGCACATCTAGACTTTAGAAACAAGCCCTTTAATACTCTCTCTCTCTCTCTCTCTCTCCGCACTCCTCTTACTTACACTTACTTCTTCTTTCTACACACATATAGAAAATATGTGAAATAAAAGAAATGAATGTTTTATTTATGGAACAAAGGAATTGTAGAAAAGAGAAAAAGAAGTAAAAAAGAAAGGTAATGCATATATGCTTGCCGGTATGAATGAAGTGAGGATTTTATTTAAGAGCAACGGGGCAGAGGTTTTCAATCTTTTTATTACAACTAATCTAAAAAAATCTTTCCATTCAATTTTCACGATCCTCTTATTTGCAAAAAAAAAAAGAAGAAAATAATGAAACAATTGCTACCAAATATGAAAGAGATAGAATTTATATGCGTTACGTCTATCTAGAAACCTTCCTAAAGCCAGTTGGTCAGCGAAGAAGGCAATTAGTGCGCTTAGCTGGGCTTAACAACAAATTCCGTTCATGAATTTTGAGCTTTGAATAGGGAAAGAACATGACTGACTGATTGATATAAAAACTTATTTCGCCAATTGGTAACGTGTCGGTCTTGCTTCATTAGCTTGTAATGAACTAATAGTTTATACGACATACCGTAACCCCTACGGAGAACTTCCTATGCGGCAATATATAGCACAGGTGAAAATATTATGGTGGAGCACGACAGCCTTTAACGCCCTATGGTGACCCTAGTTACAATCCAGAATAGAAAATTTTAGGAAGTTGGTGGCATAAAAGCGTTTTCTTAAAAGTCTTCGAGGAAAAGAAGTCAAAATGGTGACCCGTAGTGATAGCGAGTTTATTGCAGTATACTTTTCTTTTTTTAAAACATCTCTTCTTCGCCCATCTTTATTGTTATCCCTAATTATCAAAGTAGTGCTTTCTAAAAGCTTACTTTTCATAAAGACGCTTACATAACACGGGGATCCTAAAAACGTACCTACATGGTCCAGTTCGATTTTCGTCAAATATTTTTCTCATTAATTGTAATAAATAAGAAAATTAAATAAGAAAATTAAATTCGGTCGAGACCGAATATTTTATACCCTTCCACCGTTGCCCCAAAAAAGACAAAAAAAGTAAAAGAACTCAAATTTGTAGGCGATCTCTTCATTTTTGCGACCTGGAAAATGTTTATAACAGATGTTGCGCATGTCGACAGATGGACAGACTGGCATGCTTAAATCGATTTAGAATTTCTTGCTGATTAAAAATATATATAGTTTATGGGGTCTCTGATGCTTCCTTCTGGGCGTGGCAAATGTTTTAACAAAATCGGTATACCCCTCGCATCATAAGATGATGGGTATAAAAAGTTAGAAAGCATTTTATTATAAAGATATATTTCCCATAAAGGTTCTTACACAAGAAGGCATCACGAAAATAGGCCGATGTGGTATAATTTAAATGATATCGAGCCAAAATTTTTGTGAAAGAATTATTTGTTCTTCAACTATTTTTGTCATAAACTGTTAGTAATTTATTATTTTATCATACTATTATTAATTCTAGTCTTGCATAGAGGCCTACCTTTCATTAAGGTTCTGAAAAAGCTTTGCTTAATCCAATTTTAGTCCATTTAATCTTAAATTACTTGTTGTTGTTGCCTTATTAAGGCTCACTTTCCTTAAGAATTCTTATATAGAAAGACATCCAAGAAATAGATCAATGTGGTCCAAAGTTAACCCAAATTAATATTTTAGACCAGCTTTCACAGCTTCACCAGCTTTCGTTGCCGTAAAAAGACTTGTTTTTTTAAGACGGTTCGAATAGTCCTCGCGTCCCATCCAAACCGACTAATCATAATTAAAATACAGTTTATTGCTCCGGGAATTTAATCCAAGTATGGCGACTTGATTGAAGGACTTCCAAGCTTCTCAGCTATGTAACAGTCCCCAGAAAAGAAAATGATAATTTTTTTTATATATAAAGACTTTTGCAAAAACCGACTTTATATATATAAGTAGTATTAGTAGCAAAAGCCGTCTAATCCGATCTATTTGGGATAGATATCGTTCCTGAGGGATTCTAATGGATTCAGAAAATAAGTCTGAATTGATTTATATACTAAAATGTGTGTCTATCTCGAGTGGTTCTCGAGTGGTGGTGTTTTCGTGCCCCTTAATGTACTCTGTACCATAAGTGATCAGAAAATATGAAATATCAGAAGACTGCAAGTACGAAATGATTTGCTAACTCTCGCCATTTGGCCAATTCCCCACCCGATCCCACAAACACTACACCACACGTTACTCCTTCTGCTTAATAAGTGCTTCAATTTGCGGTTTCATTCTTCCAATGATAGTCGAAAATATTTCTTCTCTTAGTTCAATCTTCAAAAACGAAGAACTCTTTTCATACCCAAGACATAAACAAAAAGGTGGAAAAAGTAGCAACTAACGACAACCAAATATCTTAAATTCCCTTTCTAATGAACCTTCAATTTTACTAACTAATGCCGTCAAATTAAATCATCCACGTAAAATACACGCCTGAGGGTGATTATGGTATTCACAGTTTTATAATAACGAAATACTTTATGAAATGCGAAAATGTCAGAGTTGCCCGACCGAAGGCATTTTCCATTGGCCTTTTAGCTGACTGCAGAAAATTATGTAAATATGTGGCAGGATCTTCGCCCCAAGACTGAAAGCTTTGTTCGGCTTTTGTACAACAGAGACTTGGCAAATTTATTACGAAAGGCTATCCGGCTAACCGGTGCCGTCTAACTGTATAGCACAAGGAAATACATTTTATTCACCGTTCGCTAGCGATCGCTCAAAACCTTTCCGTTGGATTTATAGAATATTCTTTTAAATGTAAGTGCATCAGGCAATCGATCAGAAACGGAATTGCTTTGAGGAAATATTTATATCGTATCTTAGGCGAATATCGCTTAGAGTCTCTGCCTTTCACAGCAATTTTAAATGCTTTCCGTAAATATTTCTACCAAACTACGAATTCTACCTTATTACGGACCTGTGGATCATTATCTAATAAGTGATGTGTGACCATTCATTGAAACGTTTTGCATGAAATTTCGAGTTCCTACCGAAAGTCTTACAACCATCAGATTTTCCAAAAAAAAATTAACTATCAGACAGAGGGACAGACAAACGGTCGTGGAGCTAGATGAAAATTAAATTACAAATTAATAAAACCAATTAAAAAATTTACTTTAATTAAAAACATATGCCGTACAAGTGTGTTACAAACGAGAGGACAAATCTATTATAACATACACGCAGTTTTCATCTACCCTGGGTATGAGTATAAACATATTTTGTAAAACTCATTCATCTATTCCAGGAAAATTTGGGAATAAATTATGACAAAAAGCTTAACGTTTACAAAATGTTCGTCGGAAAGGTTTAGTCCTTTGTTTAACTGCTGCCGTCATAAACAAGAACTTTAGCTTTGTTTACGTTTAGCGGTCGCTAAGCGTAGATATGGCAAATTCATTATGGAAAACTATCTGATTACTCAACATGCTTTAATTATATAAAACACATTTTATCACAATTAACCAAACGTCAGTTGCCGCCGGAATTTCGTGTATAAATTACGATAAGAAGCTTGGTAAGGCATGGGTGCTAAGAAGATTTACTGCTTTGCTTAAGTTCCCTATTGTTAAACATGAGTTTTGACATAACATTTACGGCAGTCAAATGGTGAAGAGAAATGCTTTAGCAAAAAATATTTGAGTAATCACAATAACATTTTATTACAGTTAATCGTCAGGAATATTGAGACAAATTTTTGGCAGAAATGAATGCATTCTTTACCCTTTAGAGAATCAGCTTGAAAACGGACAGCGCTGTAGCTGTTTGATGTACGCTTCGAGTGGTGGCAAACCAACTGAAGATTCCTGCATGTTAAATTTTCATAATCATTCTTTCCGTCCGTCCCTTCGTCCTTGGGGAAAATTTACTTTTACAGCGATTTAAAATTCACTTCACACTTGGAAACTTCTTCCAGAAGACCACTTGTATTGCAATGCATATATGGAAAGCTTGCTCATTGAAACTGTGGTAGTTCAATTTCGCTATTCCATTCTATCCATCTCAACAATATCTATATTCCACGTTTCATATTCTCTGTTCCATATTCCATATCCTCTATCCATTTTCAATATTTTGTATCCATTTCAATATCTTATCAATCGATTTTCAATATCCTCCATCCATTTTCAATACTTTGTATGCTATGTTGCCATACATTCTATGCGTCACATTCTATATTCTATGTTTTATATTCCCTGGTTTATATTATGTGTTTTGTATTCCATATTGTCTTTCAGATATATTTTTTTGTACTTTATCTTCCCTAATTCATACTCTGTATTCTATATTAAATATTGTATTTTCTATTGTCTATATTTCGTATCTCACATTCTATATCCCATATCTTATCGTCCGTAGTATTCCCGTGTTCCGTATGTTATATCCCATGTTCTATATTCTATAATCTATATTCCACGTGCTGTATTTCTTATTCTATATTTCACATTCCAAATTTTATATTGCTCGCCCTGCATACTACGTTCCATATTTGAATTCGTTGTTCTATATTCTGGACCTTATATTCCATATTGAATATTTAAGAGTCCATATTCCATGTTCCATATTTTTTTCCTATATTCTAAAATCTGTGCCCTAAATTCTACGTTCGACATTTCATATAGCGTAATCCATCAGCCTATACTTTACACCCCGTATACTATATTCTGTACTCCCCATTCCAGATCCTATATTCTATGCTCCGTATTAAACTTTACACACTTCGTATATCCTTTTTTTATATTTCATGGTCTATATAATATATGTGTTATACTATATATACTCAAAATATATTCTGTGTTCTGTACTCAATACTCTACGTTCTGTATTACATAATCTACATTTTATTGCACGTATTCCAAGCTCCTTATTTTATAATCTTCACTCCCCATCCTTCATTTTGCACACTTGAACAGCCTACAATTTTAGGTTGTCTAGTATCGATGTCTATGTGTTAGTGCTGGAAAAAAGCTAAGATGTGCAATACACCTCCTTAGACTCCTTAGATTAGCTGCCAAAAAACCTTGTTGCGAAACCATTACTTTGAAACCATTTTCTACCCAAAATCTGTTGTGTATTCTTTGCTTATCTTCGTAACTGATCTGAGCAAATTTATTATAAAAAACGGAAAATATAGCAGAATTTCTCACGATCACCCCTTACATTTCCTTCTAAATTTCGTGTTCGGCCTAGCCGCTTATAGCAAAAGACTTTTTTGCCTGAGTAAGACTACACCGATGCTCACTATTGCCTTAGTGTAAAAATGACTTCCATTAATAACATAACCGATTTCTACATCGACATTGCGCTAATGATTAGCTTTGTAAGTACAAAACTTCTCTTACAAGATACACAGATTTGTTTACAACTTAGTGAGAAAACAAAGACTCTCGAATGTTGTCGCAAACAATGATCACCTGGTGAATACAATGTATTTCTTAACATCGCCCGACTTACATGTCTTCCTTGAACCAATATCCACTCGACTTTACGACATCCGTGTTTATATTAAATTTATTCAGTTTATATGAAAACGCAATTGTGGTCAGATGCGATAAACTTATGTGTGTGAGGAAAATTCTCTTCAATAAATAATTGCAAGCATGGCCGGCACAGGCGCCCAACCAAAAAATTGATTACTCGCCAAACAAAACTAAAAGAATTCGAGTAACAAGGTTCGTTAACTTTATGAAAGCAGACCTCACACTGATTGCGTATTATTAATAAACTTACACTGTAAACTTTCATCTGTGAAATGAATTTATTATGACTGAGAAACTTGACTCGCAGCGCCTATAAAATATGTAAAAGGATTAGGATATAATTACCTAAGAGAGATTAGTTCGAATTTAATCGCAGTAAATCGCTTCGATCCAGGCTAGTTTCCAGGATCAATACTTTTTGAATTCAAAACAAATATAAATTTAACGGCGTCCCTACTATTTGCATCAATTTAATATGGCTTCATGCGTGTTATTCATCCTAAGAGCACAATTAAAGCCGTTCAACTGATCCTCTAATCCAACTAAAAAAAAAAAGGAAAAAGAGCCGACAGTCGTAGTTGCTAGTGCTCATCCTACTGTTAGTCTTGGAACTATACTTTTGGTCTAAATAAATTATAATAATAATAAGAACAAGAACAGTATAGCCAGGCATGACTGACCATTGAATACGTTACACGCTTTGCTCCGTACAAGTACTCGCTCGTCTTGGTAATAAGACATCAAAAATTGCAGATTATTTTCATGCAAAGACCTATATTTCATGAAAGTCCGCATATCGGAGGATAGCCAAAGCATCGAATGACGTGATCCAAACTTAGCAAAACTAAATTTACTTCCGAAAGGTTATTTTCCACTTTCCGCCATAGACAACTAGAAATTATGCTTATGATATAAAATATCCATACAAGGACTTGCTTTCCGTGATGGGCCTTATATATGTTAGGATATCAAAAATTGACCTATATGGTCCAAATTTCATACTGTTCTTTTTTTTATTCAATTTGTTGCTGCAGACCAATCATTCATCATAAGATATTAAAAATTAAACCTTTTTCTGAAGGGCTTACAATTTATGAAAAGGACTAGACCCGTGTATTTCAAACTTGATCCATTTAATTTTTATGCCAAATGACTATCATAAACAAATTTTCATCATAAAACATTAACAAATAGGCCGTTTTTTTTTTACATTTCCCGAGAGCCCTGCTATGCGGTGATATCTAAAATAAAGGACTATGTGGCGCCAATTCAGTTAAGCTGATTTCTGACTTTATCAATGTACTTTTATGCACGAATTTTCACCGTGAAATAATGAAAATTAGACCTGTTTACTATATGTAGGTTCAGTTTTCATAGGAACGGTTATATGGGAGAGGGTTCGAAAAATTGCCTCAAGCGAACCAAATTTTTCATACCAATTTAAAATGTGGAAATACTATTGCACAGTGACTTTTGTTGGAAAATTTTGAAAATTGCAATTTTTGGGGGAGTGGTTGAAAAAAGTGGACCGATCCGAGCCCTTTTAAATAGCCTTCATCCTCGGGTCATAACATGCCATTGAACCAAATTTGATCTTTAACACACAAAATTTGACCTTTAACACATGGGCAGATCTCAGATGGACAGACGGGTTTAGTAAAAGGGTATAATAAAAGTAACGGTAAAAAAACCAAACTCAATATAACCGGCAGCGCAAGTTGTGTAGGCTATAAAAAAGCAGAATTCACACGGTTTATGTGGAGTTAATAGAGCCTTTCGTGGGACTTCACGATTTCAGAAAAGTTCATTACTCGAAATGCAAAGCGGTGCACATCGGATTGCAGCTGCTATAAGGCCATTAAAACCAGATAAGAGGCAGTTTATGCAGAGGTAGTAAGATCTTTAAGTGATAATTTTATTTCATAAAAGAATTTACTACCCGCTAACTGAAGAACTCGTCCCACAGCGCCTGTAACGTGTGTAAAGGCAAACTTTCTGCAGATTACGTTGGCTCAGTTCATTTTGATGTACATTTTCAAATCGACAACCAAACGAACGCCCATTACCCGAGATGTTAGCTTCGGAAGCTTCGATGACAGGGACTATAAACTTCATAAAAGTAGATAGATAAGCAGCTGAATGTATTAATAGATTATGTAGGGGTTTGAAGGACTTTTATTGAATACCGGATGTTGCGAGTTAAGTAAACCTTTTTGCGTAATTTGTGCAGAATTTACAGACGTGAAAATGAAGTTTGCTTGTTAAAGTGATTTCTTTTCGGATTTATTGCATTACAGCAAACTGTGTTGACGGGTCATGCTAGACTGCTTGCATATGACTAAACGCAGAAGCGGCAACTCAGGTTTAACTTAAACTATCGCGAACTTTGGAAAGCGAAGAATTCGTTACCTAAGATGGAAAACTAAGAAACTCGCTTCGCAGGGTTTACATAAAGTATATTTACCGTTAAGTAAAATATTTTGAATCGATTTAGCAATGCCTGCCTTCCCGGCCTTTATCATCTGGTAGGTGGTAATAATCGAAACCTGAATTAAAAAAAAAACCTAAATCCTTCAATTCTGACCATAGTTCAGCACGAAAAACGAGCATCACGCGCCCCGTCATAGCTAAACAATTGACACAAAAACAAAATATTTACTATTGCTGTCTGTATAGATTTAAAAAGTGATACACACACACTATGTTACCACGACCATTTAAAGGTTGATAGCACAAATGCATCTGATCGGCCAATTAGTGAAATATTTTGCATTTTTTACATGCACTTAAAATGACGCGTATTCCCGATTTACTCACACAGGGAAATGTAACTTTCTCATGTGTTATGATTCAAAAATAAAAATGACAGCAAGAATTTTTAAGTGACAGATGTTATACAAAGCATTTCATGAACGCAAATGTGCTGAGTAAGATTTTTGTAGAAAACAAATCTTGAAGATTAACTTTTCAAATTTTACTTATAATTTATTGTGTATCGCCTTTGAAAGCTTAAAATACGAATTAATGTCTTACGAGTCAGTCTATTGTACAAATATGATCGACAAAAACCTAACAGATGCTAAGGATTTCCCTGCCTGTGCCTGTGAAATATTTCAGAAATTTTACCATAAATTCCCAAAGATATATCATATGTGTGAGACAGAGATAGATAGATAGAGAGAGAGAGAGAGAGGGAGAGAAGGAAAATGTTTTTTGATTTGATTTCTCCTTGTTTAGTTGTGTAAATGCATGTTTGAGAATCCCTGACCGAGAGAGTGTGTGTGCACTCATACTTTCCCATCTACATAGGCATAGACGCTTTGCATAAGGATGTAATTGAAATGGTCGCATGAAATTCATAAAAATTTGATGTAAAGGCGACATCATGGAACTTTTCTTACTTCTGCTGTTGCTGTTGCTGTCGTTGTTACATCTTTAGTTCCTGCTCCTGTTCTTGTTGCTATTATTTGAAAAAAAAAAAAAAAAAAAAAAAAATTGTAATACTTATAAGTGATGATGAATATATGCATGCATTCGTTTATGTGTTACCACACAAGCACGTACTTCAAGATGTGTGCATGTAAGCGGTGTTAAGAATTTACCCGAAAATCAACCCTCGAAAGAAATTGAAAAAAAAAAACACACAAAAAACACAATAACATCAATTTAACATTTTTTCGTGTACGTGGAAAGTGAATAATACATACGCGTACCATCACAACAACAACAAGAACAGCTATGACGACAATTACTACTACTACTGGTACGACAATGCAATGGCAAGCAGGCAGGCGCGCAGGCATGCAAGCAGACCATACATAGTATAAACGAATGTGATTAATTCATTGTAAAGTAAAAAAATTCTCATAGTTTTTTTTTTTAAATATTGTATCAAGAGTTAACGCACAACTGACTTTCTTTCTTCTCTTCTAAAATAAAAACACACACACACACACAAGCTCAGACACGAAGAACTACATATCTTTGCATAAAACTAATGTACGTCAGCATCACAGTTTTTAAAAGAACGAAACGCACACACACACACACACAAACACACTTAAATACACAATCAGCCGCTTTTTCATGCACTCTTACCCTAAGAAACTCTCATCTCGCAGTTAATGCGTATACACAGTGAATATGAAATAAAATAAAAAGTAATTATTAATAAATTGTTCATAACCAATTAAGATGATGATGTTGCTTTATGTTGTTCTCTTTTGTTTTGCTGTTGTTGTTGCTGTTGTTGCTTTTATTATTGTTTGTTTGTCTTTTTTACTTTTTTTGTTTTCTGTAACTTGGTCGGTTGGTCGGTCGATTTGTGTATAAATAAAATTGTTGTACAATTATATGGAGGTAGTAAACGTTTGTTGTTGTTTTTATATATATATATATTTTATAAGTTATAACATACATATATATATTTGTACATATATATATATATATATATAAATATTCTCTATCCTGCCTTAGCGCATTGTGTGGCAGATGTTAGAGAAAAATTTTCATTTAAAATTCAATGGAAATTAATGAATAGCGAGCATTCTGTTGAGCTTGGGAAAAAAAGATTGTTGTGGTTTCTTTTTTTTTTTTTTAAGCTGCATTTTCGTTAATTAAGTAAAAAAAAAAAAAAAAAAAAAAAAATATTGAAAAGAGAGCCAGGTAAACGAAATTACAAAATCGATCAATAAAACCGTTTAAACGGCATTGTTTCGGTTTAAAGGATTTTCTAGTCATTCGAACTGTTAATCTACCTGAATAAAAAGGTCATTCAACGGCAAGAATATCAAATGTACGGTAGATCGACTGTCTGGCGACAGATAGAACAACATACAGAACAATAGTTATAGTTATGCTTAGAGAAGTTTTAAAAGAATGTTTTTCTCACTCGTCTACATTATCTAAAATTAATTGAATTTGAACCTTTTTAACCCTACATCAGACTTTTACACCGTAAAAGTATCATAAATTTTATAAATAAAACTAATAAAAAAGAAAACGAACGGACGAAAACACTGTCGAGCGAGTCACGGCCCATCGTTAATTATTCTCAACTCATTCATCTAAGGACTTTTCAAAATGAAATTTTATACGTGAAGTCGTCGAAAAAATGGTCTGATTCGAATCATATTCACTAGTGCTTGTGCTTGGACCAAAACCGGCCAGTGTATCAAATATCATACAAATATATCCGAAATTGCGGCCTTGGACACAAGAAAATAAAATGGACAGATGGAAAGACATGCTTAGAGTTCCTTGCTGAATCGATCGGTATAATAACAGATCGATTTGCTTCAAGTCCTTCTGGGTGTTGCACACATCCACACAAAATGTACCATGTAAAGATATAAAACTTATCATAAGACCGAATTTTAGCTATTAACTTGTTGGTGAATCGATTGGAGCACATTTTCCCTTAATTCGGGTAAAGATTTATACAAAATTTTACAATGTTCCCAACTAAAGGGCTCTAAGGTATTGATGGATACACATTGTGCGTAAAATGTATTCGGGACTTTTGCAACATTTTACGTCTTTGCCAATTGTAAGACTGTTAGCCATTCATGGAGGCACACTTTGTGTGGAAAGTATTTGGGATTTTTAAAGAAACACAATTTCTTCTTCTACCTTCCATTAGCTTGAATGCATTTAGGATTATCTACAGCTATCACCCACTTATAAAATACAATATTTTTGTACCCTACTGAAGGATGGAGGTATATTCGGTTTGTCAAAACGTTTGTAGCACTGAGAAGGCAGACTTAGAGATCCACTGAAAAATTCTGAATCAATATAAGCACGTCTCGACTGTCCGTTTGAGTAATGATTGTGGGAAACGTTCTCCGACTTGCAAGAATCGGACATCGGCTTAAAATTTCGAAATTCTTGCAAGATGGCCCTAATCAATCGGTCAAAGAAAACACCCACATTGCACCAAAAAAGTCGATTTTTCGCTCATTGCTCATAAACTGCAACAAGCAAATTTTTTTTTGTTGTACATTAAGATGAAGTTGGTTAGGCATAAAAGGTTTGATCGCAACGGAATGTTTACTTTGTCTACTTCTTACATAGATTTACAGCCCCAGGCGAAAGCATGACACAAATTTAAGTTAATCAACTTTAATCAGAATTTCTTGTTTACATAAGAGACTTTTTGGTGACAGCTTTTGCTTAGCAGTCGAGTGCAACATTGAAAGGGTGACAAAAGTTATTCAATTAATTTTTAGCTATCATTACCGATTACATGAATGTTTGTCACGTGTAACACCATGATGGTCAAAATCAAGTGTGAAAAGAGAGGAGTGAACCAATAAGTGTTATGCGTGGACCGATAGAGCACTGACTAAAGCTACGACCAAAGATGGCCAAACTTCGCTGGGATTGAAAACTGCGTGTCGGACTCGCGACTCTTGTCTATCGGTCTATCTCTATAAATCGCAAACTATTTATATGCACCTTAAAAGCTCCGTTCGACTAGGACGTCTCGAAATGTCTTTAAAAAAAAACTTTTTTACAAATTTAGATAAATTCGCAAGAGTGAATGGATTATATAGCGGTTCGAACCCCTTTTTTTTAACAAATTTATCACGCTATACGCCTAAAAGCACATTAACAATTGCAAATTTTATTACGTTTAAGCAAACATAGGTTCAGCCAAACGAACAGATAGGTGATGAGTGAATGGATTTATGTGTTTTTAAATGAATTCAAACAAGTAAGAAAATTAAATTCGATCGGAACCGAATCTTTTATACCCATCACGGTTATCCTAAAAAAGACAAAAGAAGTAAATGGACATAATTTACATGCTCTATAATATGGAGTGGGCGCTGCTGATTTTTTCTATTTTCAAACTAAATGTTTTCTTCGTATAAGCATGTGGGCGTTGTAGGCGTGTTCTTCGAAAAGTTTATGTCCATTTCAAATTCCTTTGCAAATTTTTAGTTGATATCATAATTTTCGCTAACGGGAGAATGCTTATCATAAATATTACAAAGTTGCCCAGGCAGACAGACGGACATGTTTAGGTGCATTCAAGGGTTGTAACTGGCCAAGAATTTATATACTTTATGGAATTATTGAAGCTTGTTTCAAATTTTGATACTCTATAATATTGGGTAGGTGTGGTCGATTTTTTCCATTTTCATACGCAGACGCTACACCACCACCCATAGAATATGCATGCAAATTTTTGTAAATTTATTTCCTATAGTTTATGAGTAATGGGCAAAAGACCAATTTTTCATTTCTTTTGGAAAACAGAAGTGTTCTCAGTTCACGTGGAGGTGTGGGCGGGTCCTTCGGCCAATTTGGCCCATTTTCAATATCAATCTGTGTGCACAAAACTTCTATTTTTTCCGCCAAATTTGAAGTCATTTCTTTTTTGCGGCCAGGAGAATGTTTATAACATACATTACGCAGACAGACAGACGGACATGCCTAAATCGATTTAAAATTTGATGCTGATCGAGAATATATGTACTTTTTGGGGTCTCTGATGCGTCCTTCTGGGCGTTGCAAATGTTCTGACAGACTGAACACACCCCTCACCCTTCGAGATGATGGGTATAAAAATAATTATTATTGTAACAGAACTTTAAGTTTATTGCATTAATATAATCAGTACTCCAGGCGAGACATGCGCTGGATAAAAGAGTAAGAGTTGTTTAAGTGTTGGATGTTTCAGATAAACGCTCCCTCGTGGGCAAAAAACTTTATGCTAATTAGATAACAGACCAGGAAAATTGATAGAAGAATCAGTCATAAAACTGGCAAAGCCTTATCCTTATTGTTTGCAATATAATTAAAACATTTCGAAGGAATTATACGAACACACCGTTAACAAAAAAAAAAAAAAAAAAAAAAAAAAAAAAAAAAAAAAAAAAAAAAAAA